>CAUJBZ010000431.1:0-101284 GCA_963082915.1 Dolichopus griseipennis | reverse complement strand
TATTATTATTATTATTATTATTATTATTATTATTATTATTATTATTATTATTATTATTATTATTATTATTATTATTATTATTATTATTATTATTATTATTATTATTATTATTATTATTATTATTATTATTATTATTATTATTATTATTATTATTATTATTATTATTATTATTATTATTATTATTATTATTATTATTATTATTATTATTATTATTATTATTATTATTATTATTATTATTATTATTATTATTATTATTATTATTATTATTATTATTATTATTATTATTATTATTATTATTATTATTATTATTATTATTATTATTATTATTATTATTATTATTATTATTATTATTATTATTATTATTATTATTATTATTATTATTATTATTATTATTATTATTATTATTATTATTATTATTATTATTATTATTATTATTATTATTATTATTATTATTATTATTATTATTATTATTATTATTATTATTATTATTATTATTATTATTATAATTGTTATTATTGTTATTATTATTATTATTATTATTATTATTATTATTATTATCCTTTTTTTTGATTTGTTTATTTTTGTTTTAATAATTTTAGGCAAATTAGTATTTCTATTGTTTGAATTTTTAGTGTTTGTTTTATTATTTTTAGAATGTTTTGTGTTTATTGAATGTTGTGTGTTTGTCCTTAAATTATTTTTACCTAAATTTTGTAACTGCTGATATTGGTTCCTATACGCCACAAGCTCCTGTTTTTAATTTCATTCACTTTTGATTCCGGAACACTAACTTTAAATGTGTGATAGTTCGGTTTATACTTCAGCCACTTCGGTGTTATTTAAGTTGCAGTGAACATCATCGCATTTCAACTTGCTTCATATGTATTTGGCCAGTTTGACTTCATTTGTGTTAACGCTAAGATTCGAAATTCTTATGTTAAATTTCGGCTTACTTATAGCATCTGGTGGATCGACAACTTTTGTTTCTTTTTCAATATCCATTGAAATATCGTCCTGTTTTTCCTTTGCTACATTTTTGAGTTTGTCTGACCCAGCGCTATTTATTTCGTTAAAGTCGTCAAACAATGATTTAGGTAACTTATTTGAGCTGTATTGATGATGAGAATTATTGTGGTTTTTCATAAATTCTTGCATCTCCTCCATTTTACTCTTGAGAATATCTAAATCAGCCAAAACTAAATCCCTGAAGCTCAATGAAATCTCATTCCTGCTCGCATTTTCAGAAATAGAAACACATATTTTAGATAAGTTATCAATTGAATCTTTTAGTTCCATATTATGTGAGCTATTTGTATCTTGAGGTAATTTATTGGAAATTAAAATTTCATTTTTTAATTTACCTATTTCAACTTTTATTATATCTCTAATAAATTTTTTGTTGTCTGTGTTGAAACTAATTACGCTATTGTTTAGCGATTCAAAATTTTTTTCCATTTCTGAAAAGTTGGCGGAGTTATTTTTTACAACTTCCAATAATTTAACAATTGTTCCTTGGAAGTTGTCCCTGACATCATTAATATTCTTTTTGATTTCCCGCGAAAAATGTCCGAGAGAATTTTGTTGATCCAGACAACTTTCACAAACAAAGTGCTGCGATAAAAAGCTGCTGTACCAGTTTCTCGGAGCGTTCAAGCAGACTCCATGAAATTTACGATTGCAGAAACCTTTGCATTTAATATCGAATTTCATATCGGTGACTAAACAATTTTCTACGCTGCATTTGAAATCCATTGTAAATTGTATATAATGTTAAGTAAAAAAATAAAGATGATGAATCACTTATTATTTGTATTCTGATTTTAATTTACTTTATTAGTTTTTTATTGTTTAACTGTTTATTTATATTGTGACTTTACTTGTTAATGAAATTAAGTAGGTCACTATTTAAAAAAAATTTGCACTTGAAGAATTTTATTTTTAAATTTTATTTTTAAATTTTAAATATTATATTTAAGTTCTTAATTAGGTTTAATTTTAATAACCTTGTTAATTAAGTAAAAAATAAAAGAATTTTTTATTATTATTAAAAATAATTAAATATTAAAATTGGAGTAAAAAAAAAATACGTCTAAACTTAATGAAGAATGAATAATGAAAATGATTTACATATATATATATTTATATCGAACGAATTTGTTAAAAAAATAAAATAAATTTAGATTTAATTAAAAATATTCTTTATTATTAGTGTTTATTACATCTGATTTTAATTAAAATCAAAACAAGTCTCCTCTCTTTTTCAAAAATACATTTCTTTTTATAATTTTGAAATCAACGGTACTTTACTGTATTTTACTTACATTATATTTTCTTATGGTAATGATAATGGTACAAAATATTAATATAGGAACAAATGGAAGTTAAATATAGAGTATTATAAATTGGTATAAAAATATAATAAATTGGGACAAGTTGACCGGGGATAGGAATATAATAAATAGGGATAAGTTAACTCTTCCCCCCTTAAGTCAAATGTCCTCATTTGGGAGTATTATTTTACAATTCTTTTTTATACCCGTGCATACATATATGAACATCGGGTATATTAAAATTACTCCTCCGTTTGTAACGCATCGAAATATAAGAGCTAGATATAGTGTCAAGGGTACGTATCGAATCAGCATCGAAAAGTGAATCGATCTAGCTATGTGTGTCCGTCCGTCCGTCCGTCCGTCCGTCCGTCAGCACGATAACTCAAAAACTATAAGAGCTAGAGTTCTGAAACTTTCACAAAGTAATTTTTAGACAATTTGTAGGTTCCCTATTGTTTTTGGTTAAAATCGGACCAAGGCTTCGAGGAGCTGCCATACAACTTTTTTGCACCAATATGAATTTCTTCAAAACTAATTATACTACGGGGATGAAAATTACACACGGTTAGTTTTATAATGACTCCGGCACTTATATGAAGTTTCAAAATGTTAGGGCTCCATTTTCGGGGGGCTGCCATACAACTTCTTTGCACCAATATGAATTTCTTCAAAACTAATTATACTACGCAGATGAAAATTACACACGGTTAGTTATATAATGAATCGTGCACTTATATGAAGTTTCAAAATGTTAGGGCCCCATTTTCAGGGGGCTGCCATACAACTTCTTTGCACCAATATGAATTTCTTCAAAACTAATTATACTACGAGGCTGAAAATTACACACGGTTAATTATATAATGAATCGAGCACTTATATGAAGTTTCAAATTGTTAGGGCCCCATTTTCGGGGGGCTGCCATACAACTTCTTTGCAGCAATATGAATTTCTTCAAAACTAATTATACTACGAGGCTGAAAATTACACACGGTTAGTAATATAATGAATCGAGCACTTATATGAAGTTTCAAAATGTTAGGGCCCCATTTTCGGGGGGCTGCCATACAACTTCTTTGCACCAATATGAATTTCTACAAAACTAATTATACTACGACAATAAAAATTACACACAGTTATTTATATAATGAATCGAGCACTTATATGATGTTTCAAAATGTTTCGGCCCCATTTTGGGGGGCTGCCATACAAAGTTTTCGATTCAATAACTGAATCTAATGAAGCTATAAGGTTAAAATTAAAATTGGGCAGGTAAAGTAATAGGGCAAGTTAGTTGGCAAAGTTGGACATCACTTGGACCATCGGAATTTTAGGGTGGGCCATTTTTTTTTTTTTTTTTGTTTTTAAGCTAAAGTTATGGGACAATGAATGAAAATTTTGTTTTTTGTTTTGTGATTTTTTTTTTTTTTTTTGTTAATTTTTTTTTTTTTTTTTTACGTCTAAATTATGGAGTAATGAGTTAAATGTATAAGGGAAGTAAATTACGGTTATTTTATACATCATAGTGGGTATGCACGGGTATCTAAAAGTTGACAAGGGCAACTATAATCTTCCTCGTTTTTTATAGAAAGTACAAAAATTTTTTTTTTAATAATTTACAAATGTTATAATTATTTTCTTTAATTTCATGTGATTATTTTTTTTCAATTTTTATTTCTGTTTTCTTTTCTTTTTTTAAGCAATTTTTTTTCTTTATTACAATGGTTACAATATTTTCAATTTTTACAACATATTTTTAACAACATATTTTTAAATTATACCAGATTATACCTTTTATAAAAAAAAATCATCATATGTAAAACCAAAAATTTAATTTATCAGAAGTACTTTAAAATTCTGCCAATCTTTGCTAATAAAAAAAGGTGCGCTGAATATCGATTCTCGAACGATATGAGCGCCTTATTTAATCAAGTTAATTAAAAAAATTATTTTAAAAGTCAAATTCGAATATTCAAATATTGTTTTTTTTTTTATTTTTTGCTAACCATTAGTCTTAAATAAATAAAGAAATTTGATTTACTAAAAAAAAATAAATAGTGAGACGACACAAGAATTTCATGAATTTTATATAAATAGTGAAGCATAAATAATTTCGAAAAATAGGTTTATCTTTCTATTTTACAAAATGCAAATAATTGGTTTTCTTTTTAGATAAAAGATTATAGGTTTATTATAGCTTATAATTATAAGCTGCGTGTTGTATGTAACTATCAAAACAAAACAGAAGAGAAAAACCTACAGATATAGATAATTTATAAGATTTAGATATAAAATTTAGATTTAAGTTAGTATTAGGATATTTGCTAAATTTACGCGTTACTAGTGTTAGTGTATTTTCAGGTAGTTTAATTGTAGGTAGGCTAATTAGGTAGGAAAATTAATTATTAGTTTGATACTTTTTTTGTTTAGCTAATTGCGATTTATAAATTTTTCGGTTCTTGTTGTCGATATAATAGTTTCGGTTTAGTTTATGAAGAGATACTGGTTTAAAGTGAGGATCAAGTTTTGTAACTCTTAGATTTTTTATTAACATAGGATTTTCGTTTTGATCTTTTATATTTCTATTTAGGTTTGCTATTGTTTTTTCTTTTTGTGTTCTAATTTTGCATGATAATGTTCGAATTTCTTCTGTGATAGTGATCCATCCTGGAATCTAATAGGTCTGTGCCCTATGGATGAATGAATTGTATTATTATAATACAATAATGCACTACCAAATAATCACTATCTTCTCTTATTTCTTGACCTAACTTTTTTCTAGTTTTCATTATTCGAATGTGCTCATTCAATGTATTATGAAACCTCTCTATATCGGAGTTTCCTGTATGCAATTGAGGAGTAGTTAAATGAAGTTCTATATTATTGTTTTGAAAAAAATTTTTAGAACTTAAACTTCCAAAGCCTTTTTCATTATCTGTAACTATTTTTTTCGGTTTACCTATTATACTTATATAACGTTTGATCGCTTTTTCAATGTCTAACCAGTTTCTTGATTTAATGGAAATAATTTGAGCATATTTGGAAAGTTTATCGATAAATGTAAGATACGCTTTACCTTTTTTTAAAAACCAAATATCCATATGAATAATTTCATTTTTAAAGGAAGGTGTTTCTGTAAGTCGGAATGGTAATTTCAGAGGATTTCTTTCATATTTTGCTGTGTTGCAAATGTTGTAATTATTAATTACTACAGATATTTCTTATTATAAATTAGGGTAGTATATAAATGGTTTTAATTCTAAATATACCTCATTAATTCCTCTGTGAATATGTTTAAAGTGCTCCTGCAATATTTTTTCTTTTAGTTCAGTTCTATTTGCAATATCTCTTAAGATGTAATTTACTTTATTAAATACAACAGGTGCATTTTTCCAATTTACATGGATGTCTTGAAATTGTTTAAACATATTAAAATCTTCAAATAAAATTGCTGCAAAACCTTTTTTTGGTAAATAATTTTTTAAAATATTTTCATATAAATTTTTATTAGGCTCGCGAATTATAATAGTAATTCTTTTCTTTCTAAATATTTTTTTTGATTCAACTGTGTCTATATTTCCCTTTTTTATGATTATTTGTGTTTTTAATATATTTAATGGTAATTCAGAAATTTGTATGTAACATCTATTATCCTCTTCAGCACTATGTATAGTAGCCTTTGTAGACATATTATCGGTATTTTGCCCGTTGATATTAATTTTAACACGCGAGAGTGCATCTGCTACATAATTCTCTTTACCCTTTATATATTCAATGTCATAATTATACTCCTCTAGGCTAATTTTCCACATTTTGGAGTTTACTATTAGGTTCTTTTATATTGGCTAACCACTTCAAAGGCTGGTGGTCCGTTTTAATCGTAAATTTAATCGTCCGTTTTAATCGACCATATAAATAGGGCCTAAAATATTTTGTTTCCCAAATTATGGCAAAAAGCTCTTTTTCTATTCAAGAATAATGAATTTCATGCTCATTGAGTGTTCTGCTTATTGAGGCAAAACTAATTGGATGGGTATCCTGTTCTAATACAGCACCAAGAGCGAAATTGGAGGCATCTGTAGTTAGTACAAATTTTTTATTATGATCAGGATACCTTAAAATCGGATCCGATATAACTAATGATTTCAATTTGTTGAAAGCATTTATATACTTTTTATCTTGTGGATTAACCTTACTACCCTTTTTATAATTGTAACGATATCGGTTTTGCTATTTGGGCAAAATCTTTTATAACTTTTGTATAAAACCCAACTAATCCCCAACTATTGTTTAATTTGTTTTTGATTTTTCGGGATAGGAAACTTTTGTACAGCTTTTATTTTTTTAGGGTTTGGCTTTACGCCATCTTTAGATATTCAACTTCTCTACCCATAAATTGACATTTATCTAATTGAACCTTTAAGTTAGCCTCTTTTAATTTTTGGAATACCTTTCTAATTGATATTAAATGTTCTCCTAGGCTGGTACTGAAGATGATAATATCATACAGGTACACAAAACAAATCTTCCCAATTAGATCTGACAACAAGGAATTCATCAGTCTTTGAAATGTTGACGGTGCGTTCTTAAGTTCGAACGGCATCCGCAAAAATTCATAAAGACCTTGGTTTGTTGAAAATGCTGTTTTAGGGATGTCATTTTCAACTATTTCAATCTGATGAATTCCCCTTGCCAAATCTACTGTTGTGAAGTACCTTGATCTTCCTAACTTATCTAATATATCATCCATATTAGGGATAGGAAACTTATCATATATAGTGATAGAATTCAGTTTTCTATAATCAATCACTAGTCTCCACTGTGGTTTGCCAGATGCATCTGCCTTTTTGGGAACTATCCGTACGGTGAATTACTTGTTATTATTATACCTTGTTTTAACATTTCTTGAACTTGTCTTTCGACTTCACTTTTATGTATTTGAGGGTATCTGTATGTTCTTGTATAAACGGGAATATTGTCTTTAGTTTTTATTTCGCGCTGTATTTTATTAGAAAATGTTAAGTTACAATTTTCTTTATAAAAAATTTGATCGTACTGATCTATTAACTGAATTAATTTATTTTTTTCTTTATTATTTAAGTCAGAAGTTTGAATTTCAAAAATAGGGTTTCAGAGAAAATATATAAGCTTGTGCTTTCGTTTCGTCAACCTGGTTAAAAAAATGAGGACGCTTATATTATCATTCACTATTAATGAATGTAAATTATAATTTATTCTAGCTTTATGAGGAATCAGGATATTCTTTCCAATTCATAGAATTTTTCAAATTTTAATTCTAAAAATTCCATCATTTCGTTTGATTGGAATACTTTAAAACTAGGTATTTTAAAAATTCGTTTTGTAATGTTTTAATTTTAATTGGTTTTATTTTTTCTTTAAATTTAGGGTCACAAATATTTTCATTTATTATACTCATATTTGCTCCCGCATCTAAAATAAATCTTAATGGCCCTTTAGTTGTTTTCATTACTATATATGGTAAGTGTCTTTGGAGGCACTCAAGGGAAAATTTTCGGTGGTTTGATCAATGTCTATACGTGAATTCCTACTATTATAAGAATTTTGAGAGGATCTAAAATTATTATTGTTTGTTTGGATATTAGGATTATGAATTTGTCCATTGGAGTATAACGAAAATTTTGGTTGTTGGAGTTACGAAAATTTGTATTATTTCGCGGTATATTGATTTGTTGTCTATTTATAATTTGATCAAGCGAATTATGGCGTGCATCATAATTATAGTTTGAGCGTTGTGGATGTCTGTTATTTACCTGGGGATAATTATACCTATTATTTGCATTAAAAAAATTGTATTATTTCTATTAAAATATTTATTATTAGTTCTACTTAAATAATCGTCCTCTGTTAAAATTTCTAAGGCTTCCTCTAAATTACTTGGATTTCTACATTGTAATATAAAAAACATAGGCTCTTCTAGCTTAGCTTTAAATATTTCTAAAGCCTGCCTATTATTACTTTCAGAAATTCTTATTAGATCAGCCTCATTTATTTCGCTTTGAATTTTCGAATTTAACCTACTTAAAATACTTCTGATCCTATTATAAAAATTTAATACTGTTCCTGTAAATTCTACACAGCTTAACTCATCAAATATTTTATTGCTACTTTTTTTTTACAGAAAAATTATTAACTAAAACTAACCTTAAATCATTCCAATTTGCTATGGAATTATAAATATTAATAATTTTATACGCCTCACCTTTTATCTTCCTTTTGATGCTTACGAAAAAAAATTCCTTCCCTGTTTTCAAATTGAGTAATGAATTGCCAAACTATATCAACAGCTTCGATGAAATTTTTCAATTCCTCAGGTTCGCCGTGAAATTCTGGAATGTTGTTAATATACTGAAGGGGATCTATCGTGTACTGCTGTTGTGTAGGTGCCCCCACAGTATCAAGACCTTGTTGAGTAGACATTTTTTTTTGTATTATAATTTTTTTTAATAACTTTTTTTCATAAATATTTTTATAAGAATGTTTTTTGTTTTATCAATAATTTATAATTTTTACTATTTAAAAAAAAATAATCTTTTAATTAGCACTGTTTCTATGCTCTTAATTATTTAGCTCATTAATCCAAGTTTTAACTTCTTCACTTACAGTTACTTTAAATCACATAAATTTTTAGTTCTTTTTTTTTTTATTAGTATAAGATCTTTACATTTTAATTAGTAAAGTATACCACTTAATATTACTATTAATAATTGTTCTGAATTTTACTCTACCGATTTAAGTTTTAATGTTTTTAGTTTTATTTTTTTACACAAATTCTTATTTAAATTTTTTTTTTCCGACTGCGCCATTTATATCGAACGAATTTGTTTAAAAAAATAAAATAACTTTAGATTTAATTAAAAATATTCTTTATTATTAGTGTTTATTACATCTGATTTTAATTAAAATCAAAACAAGTCTCCTCTCTTTTTCAAAAATACATTTTTTTTTATAATTTGGAAATCAACGGTACTTTACTTTACTTTACTTACATTGTATTTTCTTATATTTAAAATGATTGCCATATATCGTAATGATAATGGTACAAAATATTAATATAGGAACAAATGGAAATTAAATATAGAACATTATAAATTGGTATAAAAATGTAATAAATTGGGACAAGTTGACCGGGGATAGGAATATAATAAATAGGGATAAGTTAACTTTATACATATATAATTATATAAATACAAATATTATAAGCAATATACTATCCACAAATGAAGGGTTATTCTTTAATGAATGCTTCAGTTTTTTGATAAATATATCCAAATTTGAACTTCTTTTTAACTCCAACTCCAGTTTATTATAGATCATTAAAGAATAACCCTTCTTTTATTGATGACGAGAGACAACAATTTCGTGATAACTCTATTCTTGATTTGGCATCATATAAATTGTTTAACCTTGTTGTATTGTAATTATGAATATTGTTTCTTCTGGTAATTATGATGTTTTTTTTGTACACCCCTTTTTCTACTTTAAAAATTAGCTTAGATTTTTCCAAAATAATGAGTTCGGGTAACTTTAGATATCCCGTGCGTTTAAAAATTTTATTTGTTGGTGTAAGCCAGTCGTACTTAAGTAAGCATTTCATGGCTTTGTTTATTAGAACACTAATTTTATCTTTCAACCATAATGAACAGCTGGACCAGTTACATAAATTGTATCTGATGTGCGAAATAATATAAGAATAATATAACTTATCTCCACTTTGTTTATTCAATATAATTCCATTTCTTTAGAAGGCACCCAGCAGAGGCACAATTTTTTTTACTAATTTATTAATTTGCTCTTCCCACTTCAGTTTTTCATCAATTACAACTCCATATAAATACCTATGTAGGAAATCTTTCAATTTTAATAGATTGGGATTTATATCAATTTTATTCTTTATTTTATATACTATAAACTTAGTTTTTTCCACATTTATAGTTAATTTATTACTTTTTAACTAATTTCCCCAAATCAGTATTTACAAAAGTTACAAGTTCTTTACAGGTTCTAGCATTATAGATAAGTAAAGTATCGTCAGCAAAGATCTTATAGTCAGCCTGCAAATTCACATACTGGATATTATGAATATAAAGTAAGTATAATGTAGGACCAAGTACTGATCCTTGAGGAACACCAATGTTTATATTATTTTCATTACAAGTTATTAGCTGTACCCCTTATTCCAAATTCATGCAATCTGTTAAGTAAAATATTATGATTTACTGTATCGAAGGCCTTCTTTAGATCAACAAATACCGAACATATATAATTTCCTTGATCCAATTTATTTACAATTGAGTTGGTGTATTCTAGAACTACAGATTCTGTTCCAATTTTCTTTTGAAAACCAAATTGATTTGTATCAAATCTTATAACTTTTTGAATGAACATTACAGACCGATTGCTCTCTCAAGTTGTATTGGAAAGTATTTGAAAAGGTTATAAACTCCAGAGCTATTTTTTAATTGCATGATGATGTTATATATTTCTGTCTCATCTGTAGATTTAAGAAAAATAGACTTTTCAACGAATCTATTTTTTATTACGTATTTTTCATCATCTATCTGCTTGTTTGCTACCGATTGAACTGAAGGAAGAATTGAAGAAATTTGCAATTTCAAAGCTGCCACATGCCACATGTTCTGATTCCATTACCTTTTATTTCTTTAATAACCTTGCTCGACTCAATTCATTTTTTTAAGATGAGATTATTTAGAACTTTCCAAATTTTTCTTTGATCTCCACCAGCTAATTGTAGTTTATTATTAAAATAATTTTGTTTGGCTTTAGTTATTTCATACGTCACCTTGTTTTTTGCATTTTTAAAACTAGCTTTAATATCTATATCGTTAGGCTGCTTTTTGAACTTTTTAAACAAATTATTCCTCTTTTTGATCATATTTAATAATTCCTTTATCATCCAATGATTATTGTTTCTAACTCTTCAGAGTGTTTTAATTGTAGAATTCACCTTTGCTTTTTGCAATATTTTTATAAGGTCGTCCACACTATGACATTTATTTATTTCAAGTAACTTTCTTACATTTTCTATATATTTTTTAAAGTTTGTGTTGTAGATTTCCCTTTTAAAAATAGGTTGAATCTTTCTTAAAACTTTATTTAATTTGACACTAATCGCTTTATGATCCAGATTAACTATATCGTGAAGCTTAATGTCAAAGTCAAACTTTTCTAGGTCTGTCAGAATATGATCGATGATCGTAGAAGAATTTTCAGTCATTCTAGTAGCAGATTCATAACTAAGTACGTTTTTTATGGTAACTCCGTTAGATTCTAACATCAATTTATAAGATCTGGAGAGCTCTGTGTCTGTTAATAAATCACTATTAATATCACCCATCAGAATTATATTCTTGTATTTTTTAAAAATTAAATCCAGATGTGCTAGTAAATCGCTATTGTTATCACTTGGTTTTTTGTAAGTGTTCAGGCTTCATAAGCTGAGTTGGTACAAACTAAAAACAAAAAAGAGAAACAGACAACAAAGAATCAATATTCAATTAAAATACTTATCTAATCATCCAGTCAAAAACAACTCCAAGCTTCAAACATCAGGACTCCGTTTTGAAACAGCAAACAGCAACAGTGATAACTAATAACTTCAACAGCAACAGTGATAACTAATAACTTCAGCAGCAACATTGATAATTTTGAGATTTCAAAATAGTTTGCTCTTAACAAATGTAAAAAATTGTTTGTTTACATTTGGTTCTGTACTATTGTTTTAATATGGTACTTAATCAAAATGTCAAATCAATTTTATATCTGTTATACTTACCTATAAACAAATTATATATGTCAAGTTCAATTTGTATAAAAGTATCAGTCATACCAACATTTTTTACTTTCAATTTAGTTTCAATTAATTTACACAACACATAGATTTAATATTTACTTTCAATTTCAATTAAGTTTCAATTAATTTATACAATACATAGATTTAATATTTTTACATTTGTTTAAAGTTACTTTACTATTACATGCTTAGATTTTTTGTAAAGGTTAATGAACTTGGTTTAAACGTTAATCCTAAACCGTTTATCTCCAGTGTATAAAAGGAGCAAAATTGCTTAAAAATCATTATTGTCTGATCGATCGATAGTAGAGTATTTAAGTTATTGTAAAGGTGTTATATATGTTAAATTGTTAAATTATAAAAGAATTTATATTAAAATTGTTAAATTATAACAGAATTTATATAAAAAGAATTTATAGTAAAATTATTAAAATTATAAAAGAATTTATATACAAAGAATCTATATTAAAATTTATTAAAATTATAAAAGAAATAAAGAAGTGATTTTTAACCAATTAAAAATTAAAAGGTTTTTTTTTATGTATTCGCATTAAACATTTTGGTCCTTCGAACCGGATTTTAATATAATTAGTTAGAATTTTAAATTGTGACTATTAGTTTAAAAATAGTGTAGAACTAAGAATTAAAATCTAAAAGAATTACTTGTGTGAAAATTATAAAGAACTAAAAGTAAAAAATATATAAAGTGTGTAAAAACTAAAAAACTATATAAAGTGTGTAAAAACTAAAAAAAAACAAACTATATAAACTAAGTGTGTGAAACCGTGGAGAAAAGATTTTTTATATAACAGATAGAAGCGGTACGGTAGCAGATAGAAAACGGTTACGCGACGCGAACGGTCAAGTACATAAGCTGAGAAGACGATAAGCAAACTAAGTATTGCCAGTTTTCATGTAAGTCTGTTCCAATTACATAAATTACAATTAATATAAAAAACTACATATTCCAATTACATAAACACACTACATATTACAATTACATAAATTACAATTATATAAATTACAACTAATATAAATATAGTTAATATAAATTGTTAGCACATAGAATACATAACATATTATTACATTTTTTAATAAAAGTTGATACTTAACAACAAATAATAAATTATTAAATACATAAGTACAACAAAATTAAAATCACAAAATATATTTTACATAAATTATATTATTATTACATATTACATAATTACACTATTATATACTACACACGATTACATTGAGTTAAACAAGCTTTATATTCCATTATAAGTACTTAAGTTATATTTTCAAACCGTAAAGACATATACCTCATAAATATATAACGTTAACAAATATACTAAGCAAATTTTCGAAAGGATGGACAAATTATTAAAGTTGCAAAAGTCCCACAAGGGTTTAATCGAAGCGATGGCTGACAAAATTCAGAGAGACGATAGCAGTAAAACTAGGTTCTACTATGCTTCCATTTTAGATGATTTACAATCATACTGGAATAATTTCAAGAAGACGCACTCCGAACTGCATCTGATACATACAACTAAGGCATTGGATGGAGATGACTATTTCGATGATGATGTGTATTCTAAAGTAGAAGAAATAGCGCTTACAGCGATGGAATGGTTGGTAAATAAAATCGAACAGTTAACACCAGTGTCAACAAATACATCAACACATGCCAGTGGTGCAATCGAAGCTGGCCAACGAGAACAAAATCATCAAGTAGTTCTACCTAGAATAAACTTGCCAAAATTTAATGGGGATTATGCGAATTGGCGCTCCTTTAGAGACTTGTTCATATCAGTGGTACATGACAATAACAGTTTATCAAAGGTTCAGAAGTTGCATTATTTAAAAGGGTGTCTGATAGGAGAAGCAGAAAAGTTATTAAGGAGCATTCCTGTTACCAACGAAGATTATGACCCAGCATGGCAAAAATTAAAGGATCGATATGAGAATAAACGAATTCTCACTTATACGCAACTAAATAAACTGTTAAATCAGAATAAAATGCCAGTAGAAAGCTGCCAAGGATTAAGGAACTTTGCTGATATTGTGGAAGATAGTTTACAACAATTAACGTCAATAGGGATTCACACAAACAACTGGGATGTTTTATTAATCCATATCTTGACGCAAAAATTGCCAACGAATACGGCCAAAGCCTGGGAAGAAGATCTTGGACAAAAGTCCAAAGATACTTTACCAACAATTACACAATTTATTAAATTTATTCTACATCGATCGCAGGTACTGGAAGTAATTTCTAATTCTTTAGGGGTAAGAAATAATCAACCAATTTTAAAGACAAATCACGTAAATCAACAAGAAATCCAAACACGAAGTTGTCCGAGTTGCAGAGGTAATCATTATATCAATCAATGTCCGGAATTCATAAAAATGAACACTGCAAAGAGAAAAGAGTGCATCAAGAAAGCACAAAAATGTTTCAATTGTTTTTCCAATAATCATTCAATGGCAAAATGTACGAGTAAAAATAGTTGTAAACATTGTGGTAAGAGGCATAACACAATGTTGCATGAATCAAGACCTGAGCAGTCAAGCGCTATATCAGAAAATCCAGAATTTAACCATCAACAGTTTACAAATGGCCCAAGTTCAAATAATCAATCGTCACGTTTTCAGGATACTACTCAAAACCTGACGTCTTGCATGGTCTCCAAGAGCTCCATGCAACAAGTTTTACTAGTCACGGCATTAGTTAAGGTTCTTGCACCGACAGGACAAGAAGTCGTGCTAAGAGCACTCATCGATCAAGGGTCGCAGGCATCTTTTGTGAGCGAAAAAATCGTCCAAAAGTTACAACTAAGGAGAGAGAAGGTATCAATTAATATTCAAGGCATTGGTAACACTCGAGTACAAAATCTAAATGCAAAGGTTAAGTTTGTGGTTAAGAGCTTGCACAATATGAATCAAATAGAAGTACATGGATTCGTATTGAAAAAATTAACAAACATCAATTTAGGAGTCGATCATCATTGGCACGAGTGGACTCACATACAAGGAATTGAATTGGCTGATCCTACCTTTTATGAATCGGGCAATGTGGATCTACTTTTGGGAGCTGATGTATATTCAAAAATTATACTAAATGGTATTATAAAAGGAGGCCCTAGGAAACCTCTCGCACAAAATACAATATTTGGATGGATCTTGTCAGGAGAAGTTCACCAAAACACACCCATTAAAACGTTAAACAACTTTCATGTAACAACCTCATTAGAAAATCATATAAAACAATTCTGGGAGTTAAAGAAGCTACCAGATGATAGAAAACACCATACAAAGGAAGAGCAAGATTGTGAGGAATTTTATAAAAATACAACGGTCAGACTAACGTCTGGGAAATATCAAGTGTCGTTGCCACTAACTCAACCTTCGCCTGCAACACATTTGGGGGCATCACGCAACATTGCTTTGCGACGACTGTATCAGTTGGAGGCTCGTTTTAAACGGGATCCAAAGTTCAAAGCTGACTATTCAAAGGTCATTAAGGAATATCTACTTTTGGGACATATGCTCCCAATAACATTAAAGGAAAATATAAGTAAACTGAATTCGTCACAAGAAGAAATCCAATCCACGTGCTATTTACCACATCATGGAGTGGTTAAGGAATTCAAAACAAAAAAAAAAAAAAAAAAAACTATCATGTGTCATAGTACAACTTTCAAAGAAGAAATTTTTGAAACAAATTTTTCTAAGTTAAGTAAATTAGTAAGAGTATTAGCATATTGCCAACGATTTATTTTCAACTCAAGACTAAATAAAGATAAACGCACAGGACACTTATCAACATCGGAATTACAACAAGCTATGCATCTACTAATAAGGAGGTCACAAAATAGAAGTTTCTCGGATGAATTAAAAACATTAAAGGGAGGTGAATCCTTGTCGAATAAAAATTCAATAGTCAAATTTAAACCCATTTGTAGATCAAAGTGAATTATTAAGGGTAGGAGGTCGTTTAACAAATGCCAGCAACATCAGTTATAATGAGAAATTTCCTATAATTTTAAAAGATCGAGATCACTTCACGATATTATTAATTGATCAGATACATAAACAAACATTACATGGTGGTACTCAATTCATGCTCTATCATATTAGGAAAAATTATTGGATTACGAACGCCAGAAATACAATTAGATCACAAATTCAAAAATGCATTACGTGTTTTAAACAAAAAGCTGAAACACGTAAACAACTAATGGGAAATTTACCACACGAACGAGTACAAATGGCAAGACCCTTTTCCAATTTTGGTTTAGATTACTGCGGTCCCTTCATGGAGTCACCTTTCATTTCAATCCGCCTTCTTCTCCACATTTCGGAGGGAAGCTGGTGTCAAGTCTACAAAACATCATCTAAAAAGAATTCTAGGCAACACCACCGTAACATTTGAAGAGTTCAACATCGTATTGTGTCAGATTGAAGCGTGTCTAAATTCACGACCACTAACGGAAATCAGTACCGATCCACAAGACCTCACTCCATTGACACCAGCACATTTCTTAATAGGTGATTCAATGTTATCCTCACCACAAGAAGAAGTTACCGATGTAAATATCCATAGGTTGAACCGATGGCAGTACTTACAATCATTAGTTCAAAATTTTTGGAGCAGATGGAATTCGGAGTACCTATCAAGATTACAGCAGCGCCATAAATGGACAACGAAGGTGGAGAATATAAAACCCAATCAACTAGTTTTACTTAAAGAAGATAATTTGCCACCATGTTGCTGGTTATTAGCACGAATAATCGAAACACATCCTGGCTCAGATGGACTAGTACGAGTGGTCACATTACGTACGAAGAATAACGTTTTAAAACGACCTATTACAAAAATTTGTTTGCTACCAAATAATTAATTCAACACTACGCAATTTATCACGCACCAAAACAACCTTATCACTACATTCTCGTCACACATCAGTTTAAAAAAAAAAAAAAAAATATTTTTGTTTTTCTACTTAAAGCTAGTATAGTTATACTTTTTGTTTAACTTACATATTTTTGTTATTAATTATTTCCGCTTTCTCGTTACATGCTCAACGGTTAAAATTAATTCAAGATGCTCTGCTCTGATTTCAATGATGAAACATGACCTAAAAAACACAAATCAATAGAATTAGTAAGATGTCAAAAATTAATTGGAAAAATTGGAACAATTGCTTCTGACTAAGTTTGTTTTTTTTTGACATCTCTTTGGGATGATGTCAAGGTCGGGAGTATGTTCAGGCTTCATAAGCTGAGTTGGTACAAACTAAAAACAAAAAAGAGAAACAGACAACAAAGAATCAATATTCAATTAAAATACTTATCTAATCATCCAGTCAAAAACAACTCCAAGCTTCAAACATCAGGACTCCGTTTTGAAACAGCAAACAGCAACAGTGATAACTAATAACTTCAACAGCAACAGTGATAACTAATAACTTCAGCAGCAACATTGATAATTTTGAGATTTCAAAATAGTTTGCTCTTAACAAATGTAAAAAATTGTTTGTTTACATTTGGTTCTGTACTATTGTTTTAATATGGTACTTAATCAAAATGTCAAATCAATTTTATATCTGTTATACTTACCTATAAACAAATTATATATGTCAAGTTCAATTTGTATAAAAGTATCAGTCATACCAACATTTTTTACTTTCAATTTAGTTTCAATTAATTTACACAACACATAGATTTAATATTTACTTTCAATTTCAATTAAGTTTCAATTAATTTATACAATACATAGATTTAATATTTTTACATTTGTTTAAAGTTACTTTACTATTACATGCTTAGATTTTTTGTAAAGGTTAATGAACTTGGTTTAAACGTTAATCCTAAACCGTTTATCTCCAGTGTATAAAAGGAGCAAAATTGCTTAAAAATCATTATTGTCTGATCGATCGATAGTAGAGTATTTAAGTTATTGTAAAGGTGTTATATATGTTAAATTGTTAAATTATAAAAGAATTTATATTAAAATTGTTAAATTATAACAGAATTTATATAAAAAGAATTTATAGTAAAATTATTAAAATTATAAAAGAATTTATATACAAAGAATCTATATTAAAATTTATTAAAATTATAAAAGAAATAAAGAAGTGATTTTTAACCAATTAAAAATTAAAAGGTTTTTTTTTATGTATTCGCATTAAACATAAGTAACTGTAATTTTTAAGGATGGAGAAGTGTTATTTAACGAAAAAATTATAGTATTGAATTACTCAAATATTTCTAAAACCGTATACCGAATATTATGCTTAATAAAAATAGCGGTACCACCTCCTCTTGATTCATTATTAGAGTTAAAAGATAAAGAGAAGGCAGGTATATTCAAAAATTTTTCTTTATATGAGTATAACCACGTTTCACCAATCATAATAATGTCAATATCTATTCTGTCTTTAACAAAAAGTTCGATTTCAGTCATATTTTTCCTTAAACTTTTAGCATTGAAATGCGCCATATTTATATTATTTAGTTTGTTACGTGTCATGGTTTACTAATCCTATAATTTTGCCAAGACTCTCTAATTTTTTGTAAGTGTTCTCTGTATGTATTATCAATATGTCTCTTAAAATAAGCTAAATCTTTAAGTACTTCGCTTTTGGATATTCCGGTACTATCATAATATGCAAAATATATATTACTGAGCTCTACATAGCTATTTGGCAGTCCTTCTTGATGAAAAAGTACTTTTAGACTTGTTTGCGTAATAACATCATAACAAATATCTTCTTTATCATGAAAATATGATAAAAATAATCTCACATTGTTGTAGATTCCGTGTTCTCTTAATCTAGATAAGGCATACGTATTTTCACCAGACTCAATTGCTTTTTTTGTAATTTAACAATTGGTGGAACCATGGGGTTAACAAAACTTTTCCCACTGTCTTCTGTACTTAAATTCTTAGGTTCTTCATCTATTTTGCCCAGTTTAGAATTATTTTGAATGTTGATAGTTTCTCCTTTAACCTAATTCGGGTAATCGTTGCTTAGAAGCTCTTTTGATCTGATTTTTTCTTTGACTGAAACGGCTTCTCGATCCTGCATACTATGAGAGTTTTTATTATCTTTCTTAGGAACTTTATTTATCATATTAGTTTTGAGGGGTGGTTTATTTTTACTAAAGTGAATTAGTTTTGAAAACAGACTTGGTTTTTTGTTAATAACACTATTATTATTGTTATTCCTATTGTTATTATTACTTTTATTATTATTATTATTTTTAGTATTACAATAATTATTATTACTATTATTGTTATTACTATTATTATTATAACTATTGTTATTACTATTATTGTTATAATTGTTATTATTATTATTACTATTATTATTTTTATTATTGCTATTATTATTATTACTATTTGTATTGTTATAATTATTTTCATTATTTTTATTATTATTATTAATATTAATATTATCATTACTATTGTTATAATTATTATTATTAGTATTATAATTATTATTACTATTTATATTATTATCAGCATTATTATGGATATTTTTATTGTTATTAATATTATTATTTTCAATATGATTATTTTTTATTTTTCCATATTTTTCCATTTTTAAGGGTATTGTTGATGGTATTTTGTAAATATTGTTAGCAATACTTTTGTTTTTATAAACGGTGATAACTTGTTGGGGTTGTATGAATCGTACACATACAATATTTAACCTAAATTATAATAAAATTAAATTTTAAATTTTATACGTTTTATTATTATTTGTTTTTTTTTTTCTTTTCTCAATTTTTACTAATTGCTATTAAAAATTGCCAATTTTCGAGTTAATTTTTGTAATATTCGGGCCCTACAAGCTAATTTTCATGCCGTAGAATGTCATCTTAACTCCACAAAACCAGCAATTTTAGCCCTTGGTGAAACACAAGTCAGTGAACAAAATGATAATTTTAATATTATTGGCTACTCACTTGTTTCACACTTCGTACCCAAAAGAGGAATCGCGATTTACATTAAAAATGGCATTGCTTTCAACACCCTAGATAAATATAAACCTTCTAGCCCAACCTTCCATTATGTTTGTGTTAAAATTATTGTTGAAAAGCATGTAATACATTTCTGTTTTTTATACAGATCACCCAATTCAAATGAACAAGAACTGCTGTGGAAATTGACAATCTTTCAAACCAGATCAATGAAATTTTGGAATCATGTCCACAAACCGAAATTGTTCTGGCAGGGGATTTCAACGTGCACAATAAAGACTGGTTTCATTTTTCAAGTAACTCTTCTTTGAGTCAAAACTCAATTGGGAAACAAGTTGAATTATTTTCCACACTGTTCCATCTTTCTCAACTTGTCCAAAATTCCACTAGGGTCCCCGACCGAGCTGATCAAGAGGGTCACCTCTTGAATCTGTTTTTAACCACTCACCCTGAAAAATATGTAGTTTCAGTTGGTTGTCCCCTGGGGGGCTCCGACCACTGCCTGGTAACCACAAGCTTCCCTGTAAGCACATTAGCCAGCCGAAGGATTCCTCCCAAAAAATTAGTATGGCAACATAGTCGTGCTAACTGGGAGGGATTAAACAATTTTTTACAAAGCATTCGATTGGTCATTGTGCTTCCGCGGTAAAAATGTCAACTTCGCTGCAAATGCGATTAGTGAAACAATTTTACTTGGAATGAGGTTGTTTATTCCTCACTCCATGAAAAGTATTAAACGAGAATCCAGAGCATGGTTTAATCGCACTTGCAAAGAAGCCATTCGTAAAAAGGAGGAGGCTTTCAAGCAATACCGGAACAGCGGGTTGGAGTCTGTCAGGGCAACTATATCGTGGTTCGAAACAGATGCAAGAGAGTTATAAATAAGCAAAAATTCTTATTCAACCGAGGGTTGAAACGAACATATGCCTAACATATGCCTAAGAATAGCAAATCGTTTTGGACGTTTGCAAAAAATCTAAAGGAGGAGACTAGTGGGTCCTCCTTCCCTCCGCTTATTGGTAAAAATAACTCAATTGTGTCAGATTCAAAAGAAAAGACGAACTTGTTTGGCAAACAATTTTCCTTTAACTCAACACTGCCACAGTCAACTCAAAGACCACCAAATATTCCAAAAGTTGGCTGCTCCTTTGGTAGAATTTACTTTAGGACGCGAGCAGTGATGAAAATTTTGAAGAATCTAGATACAAACAAATCAGCCGGTCTCGATGGAATCACAACGATGGTTCTTAAAAAAACCTACTCTACCATTTCAAAACCTATACGCAACGTCTTCTATTTATCCTTTACTTCGGATATTCATCCTGCCCAATTGCGCACGTTTTTCAAATTCCAAAAAAAGGTAATAAAAGCGATCCCTCTATTTACCGCCCTATATCTATAACTTTGGTCCTTTCCAAAGTAATGGAAAAAATTATAAACCAAAAGCTATTGAAATATCTGGATCATAAAGGTTTGCTTCATGATCGACAATACGGGTTCAGAGCCCGTCGTTCAACTGGTGATCTCATGACTTACCTTTGTGAAAAGCTCAATATCAGTCTTCACCACTCTGGTGAATGTGATTTGGTAGCACTGGATATTTCTAAAGCTTTCGACCGTGTATGGCATGCTGCTTTGTTAGCAAAATGCAGAGCTATAGGGTTAGGTAGAGTCTTTCTCAAATGGATTGGAGATTTCCTTTCGAATCGTACGATTCGAGTTCTGGTCGATGGTTTAACATCTGACAAATTTAAACTAAACGCTGGTGTCCCTCAAGGTTCTGTTCTTTCTCCCACCCTCTCCTTAATATTCATTAATGATCTTCTATCTTTAACTTCCAATCCAATTCACAGTTTCGCAGATGACAGCACCCTTGTAGCTTCCTATGAATTTCATAGCCGCTGTAACATTAATCATCAGGTTAATACAACAGCAAAAAATTTCACTGTCAGTGAGCTAAATAACGATTTAGCAAAAATTCACAAACGGGGTGAAAATAATCGTGTTCAATTCAACACGAAGAAAACCTAATGCTGTCTCATCTCGCGAAAAATAGCAACTTCCATTCCCAACTTGATTTTTCAGGGTGCAGCTTTGCAGCACTCAACAGATTTAAATATTTTGGGCATCGAGTTAAACCAGAAGTTGACTTGGTCAAATCACATTTTTGGTATAGCTAAAGATGCAGCTAAGTGTTTGGGTTTTTTGTATCGCTGTAAAACTTACTTCTCTCCATTAGATCTCCTCAATATCTATAAAACATATATTAGACCAAAAATGGAGTATAATGCACATATCTGGGCTGGTGCACCCCAATCAGCGCTGGGATATCTTGATGCAAAAAAGAACTATTCATCTTATAAATGATCCCAGTGTTACCTCAACGCTCACTCCACTTAGCCATCGGCGCACAGTCTGGTCAATTACCCTGTTTTATAGATACCTAGTGGGGACGAACACCTTTTCTAAGGAAATAAAACAATTAATGCCTCCACTCAAAATTTTCCAACGTGAAACAAGGAGTGCAACTGATGCTCATCCCTACTGCGTCGAATTGTTAAGATGGCGAAACACGGCTTATGGAAATTCGTTTGTTATGCGCATGTCGAGATTATGAAATCACATTCCGTCCAATGTGTTTTCTAAAGTTGGTAATTCGTATGTGTACGACTTAAATAAATTTAAGAAGAATATTAACATCTTTCTCCTAAATATCCCTCCAAATTTTCCCCATCCACCATAATCCAAAATTCCCAAAT
Organism: Dolichopus griseipennis; assembly: GCA_963082915.1. Classification (NCBI taxonomy): domain Eukaryota; kingdom Metazoa; phylum Arthropoda; class Insecta; order Diptera; family Dolichopodidae; genus Dolichopus; species Dolichopus griseipennis. The sequence continues at coordinate 78,362 of CAUJBZ010000431.1, read as the reverse complement.
ATCCTCCGACAATCCTAAAATCCTTTCATATCCCATCCCTGTAACCAAACTGTACATTTGTATCACAGGTTCCTTCCTAAAGTTTGGTTCAAAAAGGGTGTGGTTTTGGTGCGTTAAAATCGCACACTACCCAACGAAATACCACACAGTTTCAATGGGTGGCTTTCGAGCATTCCATTCCCTCGCAAAAAAAAAAAAAAAAAAAAAAAATCACCTGTAACTTTCTTTGATTGCTAGTAGCCCATTTTTTGGTTTCCTTCCTTTAGTTTTTTTATATACACTAGGCACAATTTGTCAAATGTTTTATGATGATTTATGAACCAAGTTTGAATTTTCCAATTAATACACTCATTACTTTCCTACTGCTTATCACAATCAGATGTCTTATGGTCTTTGTGACATTTAAGACAATTTTCTGTATTTGTAAAGTCAGCCGATTTATGATTGAATCCTTTACATTTGTAGCAACGCATTACAGTGATAGCATCAAACACTTAACATCTTTCCCAGCCAATACATAACTTTTCGGCAGCCATTATTTTAGGAATGGAATCCCTATCCACTTCAATTATTGCATTTTGAATTTTCTTGTTGTACTTTTTTATCAAGTTTAATTTAACTACTTTTTAATCGCTCATTTCTATAAAACTATTTTGTTTTTTAGTTTATCTGTTGTTTCATTTTCAGTAAATTTATTGTTCATATGCACTATTTCGAATTTTGGATTTATTTCAACAGGAATTTTGATATCATATACCTCTTTCATTTTTTTTTCGAGTTCCGTTTTTATTATTTCACGATTTTCTTTAGAGTCCGTTTCAATTAAAATAGAATCGTTAACTCTACTTACGATATTTTTTTTTTTAAATTTTTATATATAAAAGTTGGGAGGTCTAAGACGAGTAGGATATAGAACTTTATATTTGGGGCACAGGTATTTCTTCTTCTTTGTTTTTTGTGCATGAAATTTTGGATGAATTGGATAGCGGTTTGCTTACCACCCCTCCTACTCCCAAGACCTTAAAGAATATACTCGAAATTAATAAAGATAGAAACTTGAAATTTGATACACTATTTTCTATTTCTGTTCTTATGTAACACTTTAAATTTTTAAAAGACTAAGAATTTTACTATAAAACATATTTTATAAAATGACAAGTGAAGAAAAAAACCAAGAGTTTTTAAAAAAGCACATTTTCAAAATTATATTGTGTTACAAACTGAGTTAAATTTTAGAAATATATACAGTGGTGACTAAGTTACTGCTTACTTGTATATTTTTACTTAACAGTATATTTTTACTTTTTAAGTCGTAATAGCTCTTCAATGAGGAAGGCTGCCATTTTTATCAAGGATTTATCTGCACTACCCCCTCCCCCCCCTTCTTTTTTTTAGGTTCTAGAAATTTAACTAAATTTTGGAGAAAGTGGAACACTAAATTATTTTTATTGCAATACCTACACGTTGCTGACATTTTGTAGAGTGAAACTATATAGGCACATTTTTACAAAAATTTTTGAAAATGTGCTAAAAAATGTAGAAGCTTCAAATTTGACACAAGGCTGTTCTTTATTATTTCCTACGTATTTTTTATTATTTCCTACAACTTAAAATTAATATAAAATGTTCCAATTGTGTACAAGGGTTATCTAGTATTGAAAGTATGACTGGGATTGCATATGGGCGAAATGGTAACATGGTTTCGGGTTCTGGAACCTTTGAAAAGTTCAAAAGCTAACAAACGTATATCTTGAAAACACCAAAAGTCAGAAACTAATTACGCTATTTTGATGAAATTTATATTCTACTAGTAATGAAAATACCATGAAATTGGTTCTTGTCGGGTTTAGATTTTAGAAGCTTTTGATCGAATTGAAGTCGAACTAGTATAATTTCGAAACCAAAGAAGATAGAACATTATATTTTGGGCACATGTGTTTTTTTTTTCTTATTTTGGATTTTTTGTGAAATTTTGGATGAATTGGAATAGCGGTTTGCGTACCACCCCCACTACTCCCAAGACCCTTAAGTATAATATATTCGAAATTAATAAAGATAAAAAAATCAAATTTAATACACTATTTCGTATTTCCGTTCCTATTTAACACTTTTATATTTTTAAAAGGCTAAGAGTTTTACTATTAAACATATTATGTATTATATTTTATAAATTAAAAACTAAATATTCTTTTAATAAACGACGAAATTTTTTTTGTTTTTAATTGTTATTATATCTTATCTATATTTTATTGAATTATTACCATAGGTAATACATAATTAAGAAATTGTGTACGATACTTAAGTTGTAAAATAATTTTTGTATTAAAATATATACTTTTATATTTATATTATTACAAATTAAAATTTCTTTCGAATAACTTTGAGTTTAATTATATAGAACATTAATAAATTAGTAAATTAAGAGAATAAATTTAAAAATTATTGGAAATTGCAATAATTAACCAAGGGTACTAAATCATTCAACAGTAAATGCACTACAGCTAAAAATACTGAAAAGTGTAATTGCTGCATGTGTGTAAAATTTTATTGAATTGGATTAGGGTTTCTCATACCGAATAAATCGGAGAATCTTTCCCCTGGGTTTCGGAATCGGGATCCGTCTCTGAAATTCGCAAATGCTCGATGTGAAATTCACTATTAAAATAATTATACTTAATTATAACAAAAAATAAAATTAGTTGTTCCATCTATTAGAAACTTTTGTAATTAAAAGTGGCAACTTGACTAATTTCAAAATTAAACAAAAACTAAAACTTAGTAGGTTCTGGACTTTTGCTTCGGATTTTATGTTGTTGCCATGGTGAGTAAAATTGTATTGACGTTTTAGGGTTCTCGTTTGTTTTGGTTGCAGTTTAATTTTTCAAATTCACAGTTGAAAATTGGTTTAAATAAATTATGTAAGTATAAATAATAATATAGCTTTAAATTAAAGTTTCCTAAAATTAATATGACATTAGCTATGGTAAGCAAAAGATCTAAAGTTTGGAATTATTTTATTGTGGAACCAACAACTAGCAATTCAAAACAAGCTAAAGTAAAATGTACTAAATGCAGCACTATTTTGTTATATACGGATCATTCTACATCATCAATGGCCAAACATTTAAAAGTTAAACATGGAATTACTGTAAAAAATGAAGAAACTGCGGATAAATGTGAAATAAAAAAACAAAAAACATCAATATTAGATTATACTACAACAGCAAAGAGAACGTTAGAAGATATCGTATCTGAACTAGCGGCTTTTAGTGGGATATCAATTTAAGCCATCACTAGTTCCAAATTTATTCGGTAATCAATTCTTAAATGTGGTTATACTTTACCTAAGAACGAATCCGGGGTCATGATGCTTGTCCAAAGTAATTTTGAGAAAAAAAAAAGAAATTATGATTCGATAGAAAATAAACGATTTAGTATTACTTTGAACGAATGGACCAGTATTCGTATGAAAAGATACGTAAACATCAATTTACAAGATGATGACAAGAAAGTACAATTTAATCTTGGTTTAGTTAGAGTGATTGGATCATGTTCAGCATATAACTTGGTTTCTTTGGTTACAGATCATTTAAAAAGTTTTGATTTATATTTTAAAACTGATATAGTTTCGTCCACCAGTGTCGGTTGTAAAATGATGGTAAAATATGGACGAGAATCGCCTGTAATATATCAGCTTTGTTTGAATCATGGTCTGCAACTTGGTGTTTGCGATACGCTTTACAAAAAGCTAATTTTGAACGATCATACAGCGAAATACAATGAATTTGAAGTTGAGACTTTAGAGGAAGATAACTTCGCCGATGAAAATAACTTCGTTGATGTAGTAAAAACAATTGATATTGATGCTGTTGAATTCGAAAAATCCTTAAAATTTTATGAGAGTATTAAAAAAGTTCGGGAAATAGTAAAGTTTTTTAAATATTCTGCAGTAAAAAATGACTTTTTGCAAACACAAATTAAGGCTGGATTAGGAAATGAATTGCAAATGAAATTAGACGTAAAAACTCGATGGAATTCTATTGTAGATATGATAGGTAATTTTTTGAAAGTACGAATTTATGTTGAAGAAGCTCTTCTTGAATTTAATTCAACCGATTTATTAAGAAATTTGGATTTTGAATTGCTTAAAGATCTATACAATGCACTTAACCCAATTAAAGTAACAATAGAAGCTCTAAGTCGTAAGGATGCTACTTTACTTTCTATTACTAATTTAACTATTACTAAATTTAACTAAGAGAATTGAAGAACTGTTAAATATAAATTTCATGAAACATTAAAATGTTTAAAAGACCCAAATAGTACTCCATCTAAAGATGTGTTGAATTTAGCTAGTGAAACAATGATGAGGATTTTTGGTTCAGATCTAGAAATTGAAGATTCAAAAGATATGGATATCGTATCAACAGAAATTGAAGAATCAAAAACTATATCCATTTAAAAAGAGTTGGAAGAGATTTTAAAAAAAGGATTGGAGGACCCAAAAGAAAAATGTGATTATAATAAGTTAAGGCAAGAATTTACTTTATTTTAAAACACAGGAAAAAGAACAAATAATTTGCAAAAACTTTACGGGAATTTAACCGACTTCAACATCTTCAGAAAGAGCTTTTTCTTTATCTGAAAGCTCTTGTAAAAAGATACGATTTGGTTTATCAGACAAATCACTCAATTCCTTGCTATTTTCAAAAGAATTTTATTTAAATAGCAAATTAAATTAAAAATTCTATAATATTACTTTTTTAATACTACTAATTTTCTAATTTAAATCTTGTTTTTTTATATTTTTATTAGCAAAAGTAGAACTTTATATTCTTATTTTAAATTTGAACAGGTGTTAAAGTTACAGGTGGTTGAAAATAGCAAAATTTCAATTTTTGAGCCCTTATAGCTTCAGGGGGCGTGACAAAAAAATTTTGTTAACCGACTCCTACTAATTTTGGAGGACCAAATTTCCCCCAAAATTTCAAGACCCTAGGTTGAACCGTTTAGAAGATATATGGGGACAAAAATTTTGCAAAAGTTGAATTTAGCTTAATGGTAAATTTTAGTACCGTATGGTAACCCTATACATTTAATTATTATACCTTATTATTTTGTAAAGCCTATAAAACCAGCTATCTTTTGCCGTTTTCAGATTAAAAATACACTTAAAGAAACTCTTGTTATAACAATTTAAAAATAGGGCTTTTTCCAACTTTGGGGGGCTGTAGCTCCGTAACGAGTAGGGCTACAGAAAAAAATTCTTCTACGAAATTAATTGTTTTGTAATATCTACCCGTGGTTAAAATTTCTTTAATCTATTTCAAACGGTGTAAAAGTTTTTGTAAACATACGGACGGACGGACGGACGGACAAAGTCAAAATTAAGAAAAACCTTTGACACTTATTGAAACTTTCGTTTTGGAGCTTTCAATTTTGTATACAAATAAAAAAAAATTTTGACTGGTATTCAAGTTATAGGTGTTTAAAAGCTAAATTTTTAGCAAAATTTCAATTTTCGACCCCTTACAGCTCCTAAAGAGGGGGCGGGACAAAAAAATTTTGTTAACCTTTCTAATATTTACCTTTCGTTTTCTAACAATAAAAACAATTATTTCCCACTAGAAAACACTTCTTATATTATAATGCTTTCGAATGACTAATTACCCCAAAACTAATAGTCATATGATGTCATATGATATCATATGATTTTGTATAATTATATGGCTTTTCATATAACTAACTATAGTTGCCATAGCCATCATTCGATATAATTAAGAAATCATTCATCAAGTCACAGGCAAACGAAACGAAGCGTACATATCATATGATCTCATACATACAAGCTAACTAAATTGAAAAGAAACCAAAAATAACTTAAACTAAAATTAAAAAGAATTAAAAAATTTGAAAACCAAACATAGCAATACATAAATTTTTAATAATTAAATGTTTATGTTTGATATTTTATGCGTATGATTAGTTATGTTATGACTATTATAGTTAGGGTTATAATTTTGTAGACAATAAGTAATCATATCGAATATTTATCGAAAGTTCATATGACATCATATGTCTATTATAAATAGGGGTATTGTGTCGATAGAAATTTCATTAATTTTCATTCCTTTTCCATTTCGACGGACTACAGCATACACAAAAGAAGAAAATTCGAAAAAAAAATGACATTTTGCAGACTGTGAAATAAATTTTGATTACAGCACGCCATATGCGGAATTTTTGTTCATCATGTGAACATCAGAATAACAACATTTTTATTTTTAATAAAAGGAAACAAGCTTATTTATTTTTACTAATTTTAATAAATATATTGTCTTATTCTAATAAAGTAAATAGTTTTTAATTTAATAGAATATTATAATATAATTTTTTGTAAATTAATTTGCAATATTTAATAACTTTAAATATTATTTTTTTTATTTTTACTATATTTTATTATTTAATAGAATGAAAGAAAAAAAATTTTGAAAGAATGACTTTTTTATCTTTGTTTCTTTATTTTGCTATACATATAATAAAAAATTAAAAAACTACCCTATTTAGTTTACAAAAGTACAATTTCCTTGAAAAATAAAATGTTTTTGAAAATGGACTAATCCTTACAGGCATGATGGTTTTCTTTATTTTTTATGTTATAATATTTTGAATTGTCAAGCTTTTAAAATAAATCGTGTTTCACCAAAGACCAATTTCCAGGATAATTTTTAGATTTTTACGAATTTTTTTACAAATAGTACGTAAAAACTTATTAAATAAAAAATGTTACCCAAATAAAGAGATTAATATTTTTTTCAAATGACAACAAAATTTCAGAAAATTTTACAAGATATTCATTTAGAACAATTTTTCCTTGAGCAAAGTAATTTAAAAAGAATACTAATTGAACTAACATTCACTATTTAGATTGGGTAATTATGAAATTTATTTAGAATGGATATGTAAATGTTGCAATTGTGACAAAATATTTTGTCCAAATAAACAAGTCTGCCTATTGAATATGCCACTTTAAAAAAAAGCGCTCTACATCAAGGGTGGTGTGAAAATGGATATAATTTTAAATTTTCAGATTATTTTCAAAATTATACATTAATTTTAAATTATTTTCGACTTTAAAAATACGTGTATATAACTAATTTTAAAATAACTAAAATTTTATTTTAGTTAAATTTCTCAAATACTCTCAGTTTTATATCAAAATAAAATTTAAGCTTTTTCGATTACATATCAAAAATTTAGCTTTCAAATTAAAATTTTCAATGTATTTTCCTAAAAAAATATTTAAAATTTTTTTCGAGCATTTCATTTAGCATTATCTAGCTGTGAAAACTAATTCGATTTCAACTTTTAGTTTTTCCTCATCTTCATTGAAAGCTTGATAAGAAACTTTTTACAAAAGTAATATTTGGAAATTATGGCTTAGGACATTTTTAAAATATGAAGATATTAGAAGAATTCTATGGAATGTTACGGCCATTTTTAAACGAAATTCCAAAAACTAACAAATTTACAAGTTAAACTTAACCATTTTAGAATTAGACTTTTATGAAAAACTCACTTTCCAAGACTACGTGTAAAATCAGCCTTTTAAACAGCTTTCGTTCTTTTCATGTCATGGCTTGAAAATATTATACGTTGCGTAATGTTATATCAGAATCAACAATAAAGTTATAAAGAGTTTTAAGATGACCACTACAAAAGTTCCCATAAGATTAGGTGTAAATTATGCCTTTTGTAACGCTTTTCGCTTTTTATGACATGGCTATGTTGGATCTGCTGTTAAATATAAAGTAAGAATGGAAAACGGAGGTGTAATTATTGCATTTTATTTCTTTATCTTAATTTAAAATATTTGAAAACCAATATTGATAAATATTTAGAAATTATATTTTAATATGTATGTTTATTATAAATATTATTCTAACATTATTATATTTAAGATTAATTTAATATTAGCTAATGGAGTTTCCAATAACTTTACAAATTAGTTTAAAAACTTTAAAAAAAAATGTTTTTGAAAAAAAGTGATAAAAATTTTCATCATAATTTATTAAAAAAAGTATTTCTTTTGTATCAAGAATTTCTGTTCTTATTTAAAAATTAATAATAATTAATATTAATTATTTTTTATTTTCAATTATTTAAAACTTTAAACCATATTTATATGAAATCCTTTACATTTTTCAAAATTATTTGTATATCTTTGAATTAATGATCAAACACACAATTGGTATATTTAAATTAATGTAAAATAATTTTTTTAACATTTAAATTTCATTTAATTTGAATAACTATAAATACATGTAATTGTAAAAATTTTAAATAATGTTGATTTTAAACTAACATTTTCTTATTTTAAATTATTAATACTTTCTTTATTTTTCTAGAATATGACCAATTAAAACCGAAATAAAAGAAATTTTAAATTATAAAAAAATAATGAAAAAGAAAATTGATAATTTAACTCTTACTTTTTTAATTTACTTGTATAATTGAATATTTTAAATATCGCTATAAAATATTAGAAATTGTGAAATATTACACTAACCTGCCACACTTAACTGATTTTTGATAGTGATCAAGATATTTAATGTTAAAGTCTAGTTGGAACTATACCTAATTAAAAAAATAAATTTTTGTTCTGATGTAGTGCATTCACTAATTCTAACACTACAATTATTACAATACCTATATAACTTCACCGTACACATACATTTAATTTATACTAATATGTACAATACCTAGTTAACTTCAACGTATTTTTACATTATTTTCTCGCGAACACAATACCTAATTAATATTAGCGTACTTTTATAACAATTCAATAAAGATGTCTAATTTCACATATACCTTAAGTATAAACGAACACATTAATTCTTTAGCAAAAATGCTGATTCTAAACATTTATAATTAAAACAACAATTAACACCCGTACCATATAATATTATATATTGTATACCTTTTTACTGTTTTTTACAGCGCGAGTTAAATATGTCCTTTTAGACATAAATAAAAACAAGTGAGGGAAAAAAACCAAGGGTTTTTAAAAAGCACATTTTTAAAATTATATACGGTTTCTTACTGAGTATTTTATCATTTATTTTTATAAAAATATATATTATGATAATAATATATATTTTTATAAAAATATATAAATAAAAATATAAATAATTAATTATATGACTAATAGTGAATTACTTAGAATTTAACCCCAATGCACTCAAGAAAACCTGTTAATAAGTGCAAAATATAATGTTGGAGCTTCAATGTTAACGTTTAATTTTGGAAAAACTTACACTGGTTAATAAGTTACTGTTTTATAAGAACATAAAAGTTTTAATTTTGAAGAGCCCTTCAATGGGGAAGGTTCCCAAATTTTTGCTTAGCAAACTTATGATGGATCTGCTCACCTCCCTCCTGCCTTCACTCTTCCATTTTTTCCGGTTCTAGGAAATCAATTTTGAACTCCAACAAAATTTGGAATTTTACCTAGAATATTATTATCAAACCAAAAATGGTTAAGACTAAGAAACAATTTCTTCAATTTAAAGAGACCCTTTCAAATTTAAGAAAAACCTTTAACGTATGTTGAAATATAATGCTGCAGCTATAAATTTAGCATATTTGTAAAAAAAAATTTGAACAGGTGTTAAAGTTACAGGTGGTTGAAAATAGCAAAATTTCAATTTTCGACCCCTTACAGCTCCTAAAGAGGGGGCGTGACAAAAAAATTTTGTTAACTGACTCTTACTTATTTCTAAGGATCTAACTTCTCCCAAAATTTCAAGTTTCTAGATTTAGCCGTTCCGAAGTTATGAGGGACCAAAAATTTTGTAAAACTTAGTTTTGAATAACTGTAAATTTTAGTACCGTATGGTAACCCTATACAATTGATTTTTAAAAATTTGTAAAGCTTATAAAAACAGCTGTCTGTTACCGTTCTCAGATTGGAAATATACCTTATAGAACTCTAATTATAACTGTTTAAATATGGGGCTTTTTTCGAATTTGTGGGGCTGTAGCTCCGTAACGGGGGGGGCTACAAAAAAAAGTTTTAACATTAAATTATTTTTATTGCAATACCTATCCATTTTTGATATTTTTTAGTCAATCGTAGGTAAAAAGGGACGGACGGACGGACGGACGGACAGAGTGAAGCTATATAGGCACATTTTTACAAAATTTTTTGAAAATGTGCTAAAAACAAAGTTAATTTTAAATAAAAGCTGTTTATTTGGTTCTCTAAACTTAATTGATTAATTATTAAATTTTACAAGTCTTTTATAATGAAATTTATGCAAAGCTAATCAAAATTACATGTGGGAAAGTTCAATTTTAAAAGTTCACAAATTAATTTAGATACAAAATGTTTAGTAAGCAATATTTTAGTTAATAATTAAGTACAGTTTTAGTTATGCAATATAAATTTAATATAAGTTAAACATTTAATTTATAAAAGTGAAATATGATATTTAAGTATAATTTAAAGTTATGAAATAATTCTGAAAGTCAGGTGTTGTCAAATGTGCCAGGTGGTGTGATTGTATGATCACATAACTCCTCCCCCTTTAGAATGAAGTGACGGCCAAAGGAAACTTTTGTTGACTTGGTTGTTACTACTGCTAGTACTTGTAGAATGTGTGTATGAAATAGGCAATACTATGTGGTTTTTTGATTTTGTTTTAACTGTAAAGAAAATAATAGTGGTTAGTACTAAGACGATTATAATTGCTATTGTTCCTATTGCGAAATCCAATTTGATGGTTTTTATTTGTAGTAGTTGAATTGCTTCGGTGTTGTTGTTTTGATATAACTTTAATTTCTGTAGTTGTATGTTTTCTGTAATTATAGTAGAGTTAATATTAGTGAATTCCATTGGAAATATATGGATGGTATCCCAAAATCGATTAACGTTTTCTCGGTATATTATATTATTAATTTCGACTGTACAATTTTGAAAATGTATAAGTTGGGTGTCTTTAGTTTTGAAATCATTTACGCCACAGTTGGATTTAATTAATATTTCAGGTACATTTATTAGTAGGATAAAATTAGGTTCAGGTTTCAAGATATCTGGTATTTGTTCGACTTCAGTAAAGTTACAATTTGCTGGTTTATTTTGCAGTAAATTATTTATGCAGGAACGGTTGTTTTCTTGAAAGGATGATTCTTCACAAATATATATGCCTTCGATCTTGGTGCATGGTTTGTCGAAATATTGAATTTTATGGGGATTATGAATAACATAGGGTTTTGGAATTGTTAGTTTATTATTTTTTGTGGGTAATGGGATCAAATGAAAAAAGTTATACTCATGTTTAGAAAATATAGGAATGCGAATGTTAAATATAATATTTGAATCATTAAAATATGCTTGTAAACCTAATAATTCGTATATATGTTCATCGGATATGATATCTATGGATTGATTTTTGAAACTTTCATAAATTATAGTTAATTCTTGCGGATTTAAAATTTGTTTTGATATGATATTTAATTTTGCTAGTATTATAGCTTCGCCTAAATTAATTAGGTGGTTATTTAAAAGATCAATGTTATAATTTATCTGACTTAAGTATTGTGCTTGTTTTATAACACTTTTACCTGTTATTATACTATTTTGTTGGTTATTTAAATAAGTTTGGATTACTTCTTGCTCCTGGTTTATATGATTTGTGATATTTTCAAAACGTTCCATCATTTGGTGGTTTATAATGGAAAGTTTTGCTTTTTGGTTTTCTTGGTTAGTTAATAGTGAGTTGAGTTCCTCATTTATTTGTTGGGCGTCCGTAGCGTCCATGTTACCAGTTATAGTCTTTATTATAGTAACAAGTCCGTTTATCAGTCCTCTTTTCTTTCTAATATTTGGTTTTAGTCCGTTTAGCCTGTGTCTTAGTTCATTTATTTTAAGTTTTGTAATTTTTGGAGAGTCTTGTAGTTCGTCATAATTTTTGAAATTTTCAATAGATTCTTCTATTTCTCCTATTGTTTTTTCATATTCGTCCAGTTTAATTATGTGAAGTAGATTCTGGTATGTCATTATTGTCCGTGCTGTCCCTAATTTCATTGTTAGTGCCTGGTGGTTTGTTAAGTCTCGTATTTCTAATTTCTGTCCTGTCACTGCTATCACCCTGAAATTTACGTTTTCTTTTTAGTCTAATTTTATGAATTTTCCTGTTATCGTGAGTAATTATTGAAACTTTATTGTTAGTTTTTGTTTTATGTTTTGTAAACCTGCGGGTTAATTTATTTCTTTTCCCCTCTTTCCTATAAATTGTTTGGTTAACGTCTATGCTTTCGGGGTCTTCGCGATTTTCATTTAATTTTACTATATTTAATTTTGATTTATTTTCTATTTGTTTTTGAATTTCGGGATAAAGGTTTGTTATATATTCATTTAATTTTTGAAGGTAATCATGTTCTGAACTGAAGTTAGTATTTTTTAAAAAGGAATTAGTTCTGCCATAAAATAATTCATATGGGGTATGTTTTGTAGTGGTATGTATTGCGTTATTGTAAGTAATTAAAGTTTCATCTAAGATTTCATCATGGTTTTTCTTATTTTGGGTATTTAAAATTTTTCTATAAATTTCTGTTAGGGTTGAGTGCAAACGTTCAACTGGGCTATTGCTACTTGTTTGTTGGAAGGAAGTAATATGGTGAATTATGTTAAATTGGTTGCAGAAATCATGAAAGATTATAGAAGTAAATTCTGAACCTTGGTCTGAGACTATTTTGCGAGGTATGCCGTGTAGGCTAAAGAAATGTCTGAGAGATTTTATCATTGTTAAACTATTTCTAGCTTGCACAGTATAAGCTCCGGCAAACTTGGAAAATTTATCAATAATTGTTAAAATTTTCTTATTATTTATACTATATATATCTATATGAAGAATGTCCATGGGTTTTTGGGGTATTTCGGGTAGTTCATATTTAGGTTTGGGTGGATTTCGGTCATATTTTAACTGTTGGCAAGTTTCACAATTATTAATGATTTTTGTTATTTTATCTTTCATAAGTGGGAAATATATTTTTCTCTTGAGGTGTAATAGGGTTTCATTAATTCCCCTGTGATTATTTTTTTCATGATATTCATTTATTTGTCTGTCTTGTTCGTCATCTTCTAGAATATCTTCTAGTAGTTCTGTACATCGTATTAATTTGATAGTTTGTTGGTCCGCGAAATGTTTAGAGTAAGAGTCTTGAATAATATTAAAAATTTCATCCGTTGTAAAGATAGCTATTAATTTGTTATGAGGGATTCTAGTTTTTAAAATACTGGTTATATTTTCTTCTGAATAGTCTGGTAATCTTATTGTTCGTCTAATTTTATTTTTGAATAAGGTTTGTACGGAAAATGGAGGTGTTCTATTGGATTTTTCTAAAATTAACTGAATGTTGAATTCATTCAATGGTCTTGTAGCTATGGGTATGGTGTTTTGTAATGTTTCTGGTTCAGACTCATGAATATTAATTTCGTTTATTAATTTAACGCGACTCAATGCATCTGCATTTGAATTTGCTGAGCCCTTTTTATAAACGATTTTATAATCAAATTCTTCCAACTTTAGTCGCCATCGGACTAGTCTAGAATTAGGCTCTTTTAGGTTCATAAGCCAAATGAGTGGCTTATGGTCAGTTACAATCGTAAATTGATTTCCAAAAAGATATGGGCGGAAATATTTTACGGCCCATACAATAGCCAATAATTCCTTTTCAATAACGGAATAGTTGGTTTCTGATGTTGTTAATGTCCTACTTGCATAACATATAGGCTTGTCGTTTCCAATCGGTCCTTGTGAAAGTACGGCGCCGATAGCATAATTGCTGGCATCCGTTGTTAACACAAATGGTCTTGAGAAGTCAGGATTTTGTAGTATCGGGTCATTTATGAGTAGATCTTTACACATTTCAAAGGTTTTTATATAACTTTCAGTTAATTCTACCTTTTTTCCTTTTTGCAGGCATTCGGTGAAAGGTTTTGTTAGTCGGGCAAAGTCCTTTATGAACTTCCTGTAATAACCTAGTAATCCAAGAAACGATTTTATTTCCTTAGGATTTTTCGGTATTAGAAAACGTTTAATGGCCTGAATTTTGTCTGGGTTAGGCTTTACTCCGTCAGTAGTTACTACATGTCCTAAAAATGCTATTTCTATTCGCATAAATTCGCATTTATCAAGTTGTATTTTGAAATTTGCTCTATAAAGTCGGTCAAATACTTTTCGTACATTTTCTATATGTTCTTGTAATGATGTGGAGAAGATGATGATATCATCTAAATAAACAAGACATATTTTTCCAACTAAATCCCTTAGGATATTATCCATAACCCTCTGAAAAGTCGATGGAGCATTTTTCAATCCGAAAGGCATGCATATTCGTAATATATATCGCCGAAAGGCAGGATATATTCGTAATGCCCACCATCAACAGAAAACGCTGTTTTAGCAACATCTTTAGGATCCATCTCAATTTGATGAAACCCACTGGCAAGATCGAGTGTCGTAAAATACATACACTTGCCAAGTTTGTCCAGAATTTCATTTATATTTGGGATAGGATATTTATCGTTTACCGTTTTTTCGTTCAACTTCCGATAATCTATAACCAGACGCCATTTTTGCTTTCCTGTAGCATCTAATTTTTTTGGGACTATCCAAACAGGAGAGCTCCAAGGGGAATAAAGAAATAAATAAATAAATTTAGTAAAGACTGGTTCGTCATCAGTAGTCTTTATTCTGTGCTTTATTTGGTCGGAAAAAGTAAGTTCATCTCCTTCTCTAAAGAAAATGTTATCGTATTCTTTACACATTTGTAGAAGTGAATTGCGTTCTTCGTCATTTAAATGGTCTGTTCGAATTAAGTCATATATTTCTTTTCGTGAAATATTTTGGTCAGAATTACAAGTGATTTGATAATTATTTATTTCAGTATAATTTGTTATAGATTCAGTTTTAATTGGTTGTTCTAAATACATTATTTTTTCTACATCAGATTGATTTATAACTTGTACCAGGCTGTACCAATCAGTAGCTTGGTAAATTCCTTCTGATATGAACAAGTTGGGGGATATCTCTATATTATTAACATAAATTTCACCCTCTTGATTATCTACTGGTATTTTGGCTATAATTTTAGATTTTGAAGGAACTGTATATTTTTCTGACGTGAAATTTGGTTTAAATTGTAATGGTAATTCGGCATTTTTGGTAATTATTTTCTTATTATTTAAGACAATTTTTTCTTCTAATTCTGTAAGTATGTCTAAGCCCAAGAGTCCGTCAAAATATCCGTGAAATTTAAACGCTAAAAATCTTAACTTTCCTTTTGGATTGGTTGAATTCTTTAAAGGTATTGAGAAAAGTTTCGTTATGAATTACATGTTTGTTAAAAGCGGTTATTATCTCTATTGGTTTTGTTTGTTTTAAAAATTTGGGGTTGATAAGCTCGGGATTTAAAAGAGATGAGGAGGCACCCGTATCGATTAAAAACTTAACGGGTCTTTTTATAGGGTTTAGAGTAATATTTATATAAGGAAGCATGAAACCGTGACGATTTATGTCTACGTATCCGATGGGTTTGTGCAGGCACTTATATAAAAATTTGAATCATCAACTATTATATTTTGGCTATCGTCCATGTTTTGGTCAATAGTATCAGTAATATTGTCATATTGGTAGTATTGGTCCAAGTTCGTATATTCTTTATTGTCATCTGTCATCGGTACACTATTATCTGTAAATTCGTCATTTAAATTGAATAACTCTTCACTTACGTATTTAGGAAATGGTTTATTACTTAGAAAGGATTGGTTGGTGGCCCTTGTGACACCATATTTTGGTTTCTAAATCTATTGTAATTC
Organism: Dolichopus griseipennis; assembly: GCA_963082915.1. NCBI lineage: Eukaryota > Metazoa > Arthropoda > Insecta > Diptera > Dolichopodidae > Dolichopus > Dolichopus griseipennis. Next base: position 62,479 of record CAUJBZ010000431.1, on the reverse strand, counting down.
TCAGTTGGTCGGTATTGTGAGTTTGAAGGTCCACTCATTTGATTAAAAGGTCGGGGTTGGTTTGGATTTGGGTTATATTTTGGTTTATTAAAATTTGAATTATTAAAATTTGAATTATTGAAATTTGAATTATTGAAATTGTTACGAGGAATATTTTGCTGATTAGCTGGTTTGTTGTAAGGATAGTTTGATTGGGGGTTTGGTGCGTTTGTAAACATATTTGGTCGGTTCATAAACATGTTTGATTGCGGTATGGTCGGTCTAACGTTTGATTTTGAGATTTGAATAGGTTTTTGTTGTGGAATCAAGTTACTCTGCTTATTATAAAATATATTTTGTTCTTGTACACAGTAGGAGAAAGCTACTGGTAATGTGTTTGGTCTCATTGCACGAATTGTAGAACCTAAAGGTTCTCTTAGTCCAGAGAGAAAAACGTTAAGACATATTTCAGAAAATAAAGCTTTTTTAGAATGAATAACTTGAGTGTTCTATTCGTGAATTTGAATATGATTAGCCATAGTGGCTTGAATTTCAATGACTTGACTATAGAAGTTTTCGATCGTTCTACTTCCCTGTTTTAAATTATGAAGATCTCTAATCAAAGATGTTTCATTCCTTTTATCAGAGTAGTGTAGGATCAAATTTTGCTTAATTTGTTCCCACTCTAAAGGAGTACCGTACATGTTTAAGATCTCGTTTGCTTGGCCTTCGATTTTATTCCTTATAGCTCTTAAAAGAATTTTGCCATACGAAGTACCATCAATTTCTTCCGTTAAGGATAGTATTTCCTCAACATTTTCGATAAAATCGAAAAGAAGGCGAGGATTTCCGTCAAACCTCGGAAGGTCTTTAACGGCATCAGGGATTCTGAGAGAATTAAAAATAGAACTAACGTTATTACTATGAGATGGATTAGCCATTTCGGAAAATGAATGTAGAGATTCGTTTGAACTTGAAAAACTAATATTAGCTATTTTACTTGGAGAAAAGAAGCTAGATAGTCCACTTCTAATTTGGTATGGAACAATTTTCCGCTTTGGTCTAGCAGATTTCATAGAATTACAAATTATATATAAACCACACAAAAAATTTTTATAACTTTATAACAAAGAATTTATAACAATCACAAAGTTTTTTTTCAGACAAATTATAAAATTTAATTTAAAGTGACAATATAATAATAATTTAAAATTTTATTTAAAAAAGAAAAATGATTTTTTTTTTTCAATGATTCAATTATTAAATATGTTAATATGAATTAGGAAGAAAGATAGGAAAGGATTAATTTAAATTTCGACTTACGTGACCGTGATCTGGAGCCAAGTTGCAGCTAACATTTCTTATTTTCTCAGGATTCCGGTGCTAAGTACTTATGTACACTAATCACTTTGTACACTTTTCACTTTATAAATATATATATTTAGTTTTTGTTTATGTTCGTGAACTGTTTATATATTTTTTCTTTTTCACTTTATATATATATATTTTTTTCTATGTTCTTGAACTGTTTTTTTCTTTTTCACTTTATATATATATTTTTTTTTTGTCTATGTTTTTGAAATTTATATATATAAACTTAAGTTAAATTTTTTTTCTTTTTTTTATAAACTTAAATTAAATATTTTTTCTTTTCTTAACTTTGTAAAAACGATTATCCTTCGTTTTAAATTTAAGTCTTATATTTTAATTTTGACCCTGCGGTAGGGGAATAGAATACTTCCGCAGTACGAACTGCTTGTCGTAAAAGGCGACTAAAAGTTCAAACAAAAATCCCGAAGCGACTGACTCGGAACGAGCGGCTCTCTGGTCTGCGTCTGATCCCTGAGGGACGGCAGTTAAACTCCTGGCAGTAGGTAAAATGCAACCAATATATAAAATAGAAAATATGAATAACGATAATAAAGAAATAAATCCGGTAGGGATATCTACCAAAGTGTCGGCAGAAGCCACGGCTGCCGGCGAGGGCTTTGCTGATCTTATAAGAAGGTCAGAGGAGTCGCCAGTGGCCCAAAAATCAAAAAACAATATAGCGGACCCATTTAAGAAGAGCGGAAAAATTAACAGATCACCACCGATTAGAGAACTCCAAAATGAACAAGCACTGTATAACAAATGGCAGAAGGCTGTCGAGTCGCCAGTGGCCCAAAAATCAAAAAACAATATAGCGGACCCATTTAAGAAGAGCGGAAAAATTAACAGATCACCACCAATTAGAGAACTCCAAAATGAACAATCACTGTATAACAAATGGCAGAAGGCTGTCGATGAAACAACACAACTAAAGAAGTTGATAAGCAATATGGAAAAACAAATACAGGATCTTAAAAATGAAATTACTTATTTAAAGATGCAGAAACCACAAGATGCAGAAACCACAGTTCTACAAGCTTCACAAGTTCAACACTTATCAAAGTCAGAAAACAGTAAAAAAATAGTATACTCTACAGATGAGGAAGAATTAGCGAAAGAGACTGAATGGATAAGGGTGAAGCAGAAACAAAAAAGGAAGTTAAATGACTCACTTACCCCTCCAAACGCAAAAAAGATGGACTATAAAACCACTCCAAGTAAAGAAACTACTCCAAAAAAGGTTATTTCGCCAAAAAAAATAACCGATCCGGAAAAAGTTAAGAAAAAACAATCTCCACCGCCAATAATTGTGGATGAATTTAATAACTATAACGAATTCTGCGAGAGAGTAAAAAAAGTAATAACAGAAAAACAGTTTGAGATGAAACTCCTTGGAAAGAATTGTATAAAAATCAATTTGTTAGATGAAGATGCTTACAGAACATTAACAAAAGCGCTATCAGAGTACAAATATAGTTGGCACTCATACGAAAGCAAACAGCAAAGGCCAATACGAGTTATGGTCAAGAACCTGCCTCACTCGTGTAAAACAGAAGAAATAATTAAAGATCTTGAAAATAGAGAATATAAAATAATAGGAGCTGCAAATAAACGTAGCTGGAAGAATAAAGAACCATTAAACATGTTTATGTTAACCTTCAAAGCAGAAGAAGATATTAGCAGAATATACGAGATTAAAAGTATTCTAAAATGTATTGTGAATATCGAGCCTCTAAGAAAAAATAAGCTTGTAGTACAATGTAAATCATGCCAGGCATATGGTCACACACAAAAATATTGTGGAAAAACCCCAAGATGTGTAAAATGTGCAGGTAGGCACCATACCAGGGAATGTTTGAAACCTAAAACTGAACCACCAAAATGTGTTCATTGCGGAAATCAACATCCAGCTAATTATAGAGGCTGCATAATCGCAAAAGAAATGCAAAAAATCAAATTTAAGAATATGAGCCCAAATTCACAACAAAGGAATACTCCACAATACGCTAAAAAACAAATCAGAAACCATCTGCAAACGTCGCAAGTGAAGCAAGATTTCCAGACAAATAGAAGCAGTAAAACTTATGCCCAAGTTGTTGCGGGTAAAAAACTTAATAATAATAGCGAACAAGAAAATGATTTAAAACAATCCATTCTGCTTATACTAAAAAAAGTAACCAAAATAGAAAGTTCTATGGTCGATACGGATTGTAGAATAGAAGCACTAGAGGGCAGTACCAAAAACCTGCTTCGAAATCGAAAAGATGAATGAACTAAAAATTTTTTCATGGAATGCCAATGGACTGCTACAACACCAACAAGAGCTACAAGCAGTCCTTGACATAAATAATATAGATGTTTGTCTTATAGCAGAAACACACTTTAACAAACAAACGCATATTAATTTTCATGGTTATAAAGTTTATCATAGCATACATCCAGGTAACTCTGCTAGAGGAGGAAGTGCAGTAATTATAAAACAAAGTATACAACATTTTGAAGAAGCCAAATTTGAAACAGAAGAAATACAAGCTATGGCCGTAAACGTAAAATGCAAAAACTACTTTATTGTAGTAGCAAGTATATATTGTCCACCTAAGTACTCTCTGAAGAAACATCATTATTTGGATCTTTTTAAGAAACTAGGAAAAAAGTTTGTTATAGGAGGTGATTTTAATGCCAAAAATACACACTGGGGATCACGGCTAACAACAACCAAAGGCAGAGAATTATTCCAAGCAACAAGCGAATTTGGGTGTGAAACCATATCAACAGGAAAACCTACATATTGGCCTACAGATCCAAATAAAATACCTGATTTAATAGATTTTTTCATTATTAAAAACATTTCGAATAATTTCATACAGATAGAAGATAGGCAGGAAATGGACTCTGACCACTCACCAATTCTGCTAACTGTAAGTGAAAACGCTATTGAAAAGCAGAGCATTCCGATTCTCGCCAATAAATACACTGACTGGGAAAGCTTTAAAGTGTGTCTGGAAGAAAAAATACAACTAGCTGTACCGTTGCAATACAAAGAACAATTGGATGCGGAGGTGGAAAACTACATTAACGATATACAACTTACAGTGTGGGAAAATACTCCAGTAATTAAACAAAGAGTAAAAGAAAATAAATATCCAGCCGAAATCTTAGAACTAATTGCAATAAAACGCAGAGCAAGGAAAAAATGGCACCAAACTAGAGCTCCACAAGATAAAACTAGGCTGAATAATCTCACCCAACAACTAAGAAGAAGAATTAAGGAAGTGAAAAACAAATCGATAAATTTATATTTGGAAAAGCTAACAAATGATAAAAGTACTGATTACTCTCTTTGGAAGGCAGCTAAAAATCTGAAAAAACCTATTGCAGCTATTCCTCCAATTAGAAAACTGGACGGAAAGTGGGCGAGAGATAATAAAGAAAAAGCCAAATTATTTGCGGAACACCTAGAAAAGATATTTCAAGTAAACACTGGTGAAGAAGAGGAAGATCTAGATGTAGAACAAATTCAAGAGCAAGAGGAAATCGCATTAACAAATCCAGCTGAAGTGAAAAAAGAAATTAAAAACAACATTAAATCTAAAAAAGCTCCGGGATATGATTTAATAACCGGACAAATTCTGAAGCAGCTACCAGAGAAGGCAATAGTTAAAATAACAAATCTTATAAATGCTGCATTCAGGCTGAAATATGTGCCGAAATTGTGGAAAGTGGCCGAGGTCATTATGATACCCAAAGCAGGAAAACCACCAAATGAGATAACGTCTTATAGACCAATCTCATTGCTACCTATAATGTCAAAACTATTTGAAAAAATTTATTTGAGAAGACTAAAACCGATTATTGAAAGGAAGAATCTAATTCCGGACCACCAATTCGGCTTTAGAGAAAAACATGCAACAATAGACCAGGTACACAGAATAACAAACACTATTGAAAAAGCTTTAGAGGAGAAGAAAGTCTGTTCAGCAATCTTTTTGGATGTGACTCAGGCATTCGATAAGGTGTGGCACAAGGGATTGAATTGTAAACTGAGAACAATCCTTCCAAAAGAGCATTCGGAAATGATAGAAAGCTATCTATCAGACAGATACTTCTACATAAAACAAGAAGGAGAATATTCCGATCTTAAAGAAATCGGTGCTGGAGTTCCTCAAGGAAGTGTACTCGGTCCAATACTGTATCTGTTGTATACTTGTGATTTTCCTGCACTTGAAAATAATATAATTGCGACGTTTGCTGATGATACAGCGGTTTTGGCTGTCGGAGAAAATAATGAAGAATCTACAGAAAAACTGCAGAGAGCTATGACAAGAATCCAAAATTATACTAAAAGGTGGAGGCTAAAATTAAATGAAGGTAAGTCAATTCATGTGGATTTCACAAATAAAAAAATTGACCATAAACCAGTATATATAAATGGTCAAGAAATACCTTATTCAAATACTGCCAAATATCTTGGTATGACATTAGATGCGAAGCTTCGCTGGAAAGCCCACATCAAAAACAAGAAGGAAGAGTTACAAATCCGTTATAGAAAAATGTACTGGCTCATAGGTAAGCATTCTACCTTGACAATACAAAACAAACTTCTGCTCTATAAACAAATATTAAAACCAGTATGGTCATATGGCATCCAGCTATGGGGATGCAGCAAAAAGAGTAATAGAGATGTTATTCAGAGGTTCCAGAATAAAGTTCTAAGAAATATTGTGAACGCGCCCTGGTTCATCAGAAACTATGACCTACATAGAGATATGCAAATAGAATTTGTAGATAAAGAAATCCAAAATTTTGCAAGAAGTCACGAAAAAAGACTCCAAAACCATGTAAATGTCGAGGTAGTCCAGCTTCTGGATAATACAAATATAGCCAGACGACTCAAAAGAGTAAAGCCTTTTGAGTTAGTGTAGCTATAATAAGAGAAAGAAACAGTTAGATAGACATCGCTGGATGGAATCTACATTTAAAACTAAAATAAAGCCAGAAGAAAAATTGCTCATTAGCCCTATCGGACTAGATCGCAATAGAGGAAAGGTGTGGTTTAGTGGGTAAGAATCCCACACGCAATGTCAAGCTACGGGGCTCATTGTGTCTTTTGAAGATTCCATTCCAACCTACGTAAAAATAAAAAAAAATATTTTAATTTCAAACACTTATAATTTATATTTTAATTTTATATAAAAACGATTATCCTTCGTTTTTAGTCTTATATTTTAATATCAAACACTTATAAATTATATTTTTAATTTTAGATAAAACGATTAACCGTCGTTTTATTTTATTATTTTAAAAAAAGTTTTTAAACACTATTTATTATAATTATTTTTAGTTTTATATAATTATTTTAACAATAAACCGTCGTTATAATATTTATACGTCTGCTACTTAGATTAACAAAGGATCATCACCGGATCCTACCGACTGCGCCAGTTAAATATGTCCTTTTAGACATAAATAAAAAAAAACAAAGTTAATTTTAAATAAAAGCTGTTTATTTGGTTCTCCAAACTTAATTGATTAATTATTAAATTTTACAAGTCTTTTATAATGAAATTTATGCAAAGCTAATCAAAATTACATTAATGTGGGAAAGTTCAATTTTAAAAGTTCACAAATTAATTTAGATACAAAATGTTTAGTAAGCAATATTTTAGTTAATAATTAAGTACAGTTTTAGTTATGCAATATAAATTTAATATAAGTTAAACATTTAATTTATAAAAGTGAAATATGATATTTAAGTATAATTTAAAGTTAAGAAATAATTCTGAAAGTCAGGTGTTGTCAAATGTGCCAGGTGGTGTGATTGTATGATCACATAACTCGCGTCATAAACCGACTGTAAAAAACGAAAGTAAAAAATCATTATGAATAGAAATTGCACATTCAGGGAATTTCCTTAAAAAGGTTATAGAACTGAATGTAGCACATATGTTTACAATATAATTTAATATTTGTCAATTTAAATTATATTTTTAGTTCTTAAGAAAATAGCCTATATGACACTTTTTATTTGGAAATAATATTTTTAATAATGTAAATGTAAATACCTCTACTAAAAAAAAAGTAGTGTGGATAAATTGTAAATATTGTATAAATACCTTTGTAAATTTTAAAGAGAAGAAGAATTAAAAGTTTTAGTTCTTAGTTAACATAACTAAGAAAAATAAAACAAATAATCTTTTAATTTGACTAGAACAGAGTCTCTAATTGGGTTCAGCCCAAAGAGAATATAACCATACACAGTTTGACATAGGGCTTATGGCTCTCAGCACTTTTGGTTAAGACTTGTACGGAATAACTACCTAATAACGACAGTTTCTAGGTAGTTATTCAAATTAGTCAAAAAGGAGAAGACCATAGACAGATTATAACATCGCTTAACGACCAATATGCAATCGGAATCTTTAAAGCTGGTCTCAATGAAAATATATCACAAACTATCCATGCAGCAAGACCTGAATCACTAGCCACCGCAATTCAAATTTCTACAGAATATGATGCTAGTAATAACAAAACAAAACAAATTTTATTTATGCAAAATAGGAACAATAATTTTAACTATAGAAACACCAACAACAATAATAACAAAAATTTCAATAACAGAAACTTCAACAGAAATTTCAACAACAACAATTTCAATAGAAATTTTAACAATTCCAATAACAACAGAAATCTCAGTAGAAATGTTAATAACAAAAACAATACTAGAAATTTTAACAATTATAACGGCAACAATTACAACAATTACAACAACAAAACTAATCAAAACAGAAATCGCAACAATTTCAACAATAAAAACCACAATTACAATCAAAATAAAAATAGAAACAATAGAAACGTAAATTACCTGAGCATAGAACAGGGAAACGAGAACAATCTCGAAGTACGACACCTTGCCGAGGATTTAAACAACTTACAAATGAATTAAAAATATACTTTATCAACAACAGAAAAATAAATTACATATTCTTAAAAACAAGCTTAACTCAAAAACCTTTAGCATTTTTACTAGATACAGGAGCAGAGATTTCAACAATAAAAAATAATTGTATAGATAATCATGAACTAATTAACTCAGAAAATAAATGCAAAATAACCGGTGTAAATGAACATGTCGTATTATCATTAGGTAACATACAAACAACAATAAAAATAGAAAATTTTAACTCAAATCAAAATTTTCAAGTAGTAGACTCAGATTTTCCAATACCAACTAATGGTATATTAGGTACAGACTTCATACATAGATATTACAGCTTAATTGATTTTGATACCTTTACAATAACATTAAAAGTAAACAATACAGAAATAACCTTACCAATTGAAGCCTACATCCCGAATTATGATAACATTGAAATACCACCTAGAACAGAAATGATCCATCCAATCAATATTAAAGTAAAAGAAGACAGCATAGTACTAAACAAACAAATAGGTAATCACGTATTCATCGCAAACACCATTATACCAGCAAAAGGTATAGCACATGTAAAATTCATGAATACATCAGATCAAAAAATAACCATTTCGAACTTTAAACCTGAAATTAAACCACTTAAAAATTACATGATTATGAGTCTAAAACAAGATAAAACAAAAAGAGAAACAAAATTATTACAAGAACTTAAAGTAAAAAAATTTAGATGAAAAAGTCACAGATTCAATAATAAATATATGCAAAAATTTTTCGGATATTTTCCATCTACAGGATGACAAACTTTCATACAATAATTTTTACCAACAACATATAAGCCTTCAAGAGAAAACTCCAGTTTACATTAAAAATTACAGACTCCCTCAAACACAGATAAAAGAAATTAATAACAAAGTCAATGATTTAATTAGAGAAAAACTAATAGAACCATCAAACAGTCCATATAATTCACCATTACTAATAGTACCAAAAAAATCTTCAGATGACACAAAAAAATGGAGATTAGTCGTGGATTATAGACAACTAAATAAGAAGATAACAGATGACAAGTTTCCACTCACTCGTTTAGACGATATTCTACACAATATCGGAAGAGCAAAATATTTCTCAACATTAGACCTTAGTAACTCCTTTCATCAAATCAAATTAGACAACGAGTCAAAACCATTAACAACTTTTTCAACTAAAAAGGTCACTATCAATTTACCAGACTACCTTTTGGTTTAAAAATATCTTCAAACAGTTTTCAGAGGATGTTAACCATAGCACTATCAGGCTTAAATGCAGGCGCATTTATCTATGTTGACGACATAATAATTTTTGGATGTAGTTTAACAACACCATAATAAAAATTTAATTGACGTATTTACAAGACTTAGAAAATCTAATTTAAAATTAAATCCAGCTAAATGCACATTTCTACAAACCGAAGTAACAAATCTCGGACATTTAATTACACAAAATGGTATAAAACCTGACCCTGCTAAATATTATACAATACAAAATTATCCAACTCCTACAAATGCTGACGACACCAGAAGATTCGTAGCATTCTGCAACTACTATCGCAGATTTATAAAGAACTTTGCCGAAATAGCGAAACCACTTAACAACTTATCTAAAAAGAATACAACTTTTGTTTGGACTTCAGAATGTGAAGAAGCATTTAAAGCACTAAAAGAAAAGCTAATAAAACCACCAGTCTTAAAATTCCCGAACTTTGATGAAGAATTCATAATAACAACTGACGCATCTAATTTCGCATTAGGCGCCGTTTTGTCACAAGGAGAAATAGGTAGCGACCGCCCAATCGCTTACGCTAGTCGATCTTTGAACAAACATGAACTAAACAAACCAATAATCGAGAAAGAATTATTAGGCATACATTGGGCACTAACATATTTTAGACCCTATGTATATGGCACTAAATTCACGATTGTTACAGATCACAGTCCGTTAGTCAGTTTATTTAAACACAAAAATCCTTCATCTAAAATGACAAGAATAAGACTAGAATTAGCCGATTGCATAGAATTGAGAGATAATCAAATCAATATCCTGTTCGATTAACAGGTCGTCCCAACTAATGACTGATAAAGCATTATTAATGCTTTGATAATCAGCATTAAGAAAGTCATATTCAAAAGTATTATTGTAAGATTTGGTAAAAAGAGGTATAGCAGTGGAAAATTCGAAGATGATTGCGTTATGATGCGGAGTGTTTGTAAAAAGGTTTTCTGAATCATCAGCGAGCTTTACCACCACTTTATCATATGCATTCGTGAATCCAAGATCTAACCACTTGTAATAATTATTCGGAAAGCTGATAATTTGTTGTAAATCATTACCATAAAATACATTAATTAGATCGAAATCTATTTCGTCCTGAAAGTTGATTGGTAGTAACAAATTATCAGATTCGTCAACAATAAAAGATAAAGAAGGACGGTTAAAGTCCCCTAAAATTATAATTGAATCATCCTCATTCATATTTGATATAACCTGCTGGTATATCTCGAAAAATTCCGAATAAGAGGAATTGTCAGAATTAGGAGGAAAGTAAACAATACCCAGGAATCAAAAATTATTACCTAAGTTAACTTTAATAAATTGGTGATCAAAAGAGTGGTAAGTCCTAGTGATTAATGCCACACTAGATAAGGTATTGTTTACTGCAAGTAGTACACCACCACCACGGGAACAATTTGTAGCAAGATAATCCCGATCTTTTCTATAAATCGACCAAGTACTGTCCAAAATTTCTTCATTAACAAAGGAATCGTTTAACCATGTTTCAGTGATAGCAATAATATTAAATTCACATGACTTAGTATCAATATATAATTTCTTAAGCTTTCCCCTCATACCACTGCAATTGTGGTAGAATAATTTCAGTTTATTAGAGGAACTAACGCTATTTTTATTTTTGATACTATGGTTAGACAGTGTGACTAAATTGGAATTAGTGTAAGAATCGACATATAAAATTTTGAATTTAAATAGTTATTTTCTGCTCGGCCGAAAAAAATTATTATAATTTTCACGAGATTGGTACAAGTGATTGTAGTAATTGCTATTGCAATGACTACGAAAAGCATTAAGATCTTCTTCTACCTGTTTTGAAGTGAAACCAATTTTAATGTGATAATTAAAATAAAGGTCATATAATTCCTTGTAATTAGATGGTAACCCTTCATTATGTATCAACACAAGTAAATTTGTTCTTGTTTTACCCTCAATTACGCGATTATTTTTGTCATCATGTAAAAATGCTAGAAATAGCCTCGCATAATTTAGAATTTTTTCATCTCTAAATGTGGAAAGTGCGTAGGTGCAGTCTTCTGTTAGAGATTTCTGAGTCATTCTTACAATTGGAGCTAACAGAGGGTTTAACGAGAAATTAGCTTTAATAATAATAACCATTAATATTATTTTTAGTATTAGAAATAACATTATTAACATTATTATTATTATTATTATTATTATTATTATTATTATTATTATTATTATTATTATTATTATTATTATTATTATTATTATTATTATTATTATTATTATTAGTAGCAATATCATTATTAACATTATTATTATTATTATTGTTATTATTATTATTATTATTATTATTATTATTATTATTATTATTATTATTATTATTATTATTATTATTATTATTATTATTATTATTATTATTATTATTATTAATAGTATTAGTATTAGTATTATCATTATTAATATTAATATTATTACTGTTATTATTGTCATTATTATTATTGTTATTATTAATATTATTATTATTATTACTATTATTATTATTGTTATTATTATTATTATTGTTATTATTATTATTATTAATAGTATTAGTATTATCATTATTAATATTAATATTATTACTATTATGATTGTCATTATTATTATTAATATTATTATGATTATTCCCATTGTTATTATTATTATTAGCATTCTTAATAATATTAAAAGAAGCTGGCTTTAAAGTTTCTCCTCTAGTAAAGTTTTTGTATTTAGAACTATTAGTTGTTGTGTTTTGACTAGGATGTGTTTTTTTTGTATGATTGTTGAAAGGAACGGCAAACGGATTTAAAAGAATTGTTTTCTGTTTAGTAGAAAGTTTATTATTGTGTTTTAAAATTGTGTTGGAAGTGTTTTTATTGTCTATGAATTTTTTTATTATAATGCCTTTTTTCCATTTTTTGTAATTCATTATTACACAAATTTTGGATTCGGGTACCATAACTTTAAAAGACCTATATTTAGGCTTAAATCTAAGATTTTTAGGAGTAATATTAGTTATGTGTATTTCATCATTATTTAACTTAAATGTATTTTTTAGAAACTTACTGAGGTAACTAGGAGTTGTTGATGCAGCCAATTTTGTAAAGAGTAATGAATGCAAAACCATTTTGCATTCCTTTATAACCTTAGTTGATTTGAGCCTTTGTATTGTACTTACTTCCTTGTCAAGAGGTAGTGTAGAACGAATTTTTTTGGCAACTAGTTTTGTAGAAGAAGGAGTAGGTAAAGATGATGATGATGATGTTGGTGATCTTGATGATGTTGATGTTGATGATGTTGATGTTGATGATGTCGAAGTTGAGTTAGAAGATTCCGCTCTTGCTAATTCACTACGTAATGAAATGTCATACACAGCATTGGCGGATGAACTCGACGTTGTTTTGACAGCTGATAAAGTTTTTGTCGGTTTGAAGTACTCAGGCCCCAGAGTAGTAGTATCGAGCGAAGAAATAAAGCTGACAAACTGGCCCGTTTGCGACCCAGCTTCTTTAACGGTCTTTTTTTTATCTGTTTGAACAGCTTTGTTTACATTACTGCCGGCATCGACTTTTTCAGAAAGCTCCCTTATGTCTGTTTTTAATGAACAGATCTCGTCTTTTAGTTTGTCTACATTGTTTATAGACGAGTTGGAAGCTTTCGACCCAATGATACAAAGCTTTCTAATATCCGTTTTAAGAGAAGATATTTCCTCTTCTAGTCTGTCCGTTTTATTTATATTTTCCATTTTCTCGACAATAGATTTAATTACTGCCAGGTTATGTGCAACTTCGTACTTTGTGTCTGCAGCCGCCTCGTTAGTTGAAGTTGAAAGACCTGGTGGATTTGTATCGTCAAAACGTTGACACAAATCCAACAAGACATTGTTAGTGTTGTCTATTACCTTGATCGCTTTGTTCAACACTTGCATTTGATCATCTTTGATATCAAGCAAGCTTGTTATGTTTTTATTATTCATGTTAGCTAATATATCATGAATATTCAGGCATTCATCACAAACGAAATTGTTGCAAAGTCTAGAAGAATGCCAATTTCTTTCTAGACCTACGCATGTTCCATGTAATTTTTTACCGCAGAAGCCTTTACATTTCAGCAAATCCAATTTAGCGTCATGATTACCGCACGTGACATGAGCACATTTAATTGCGGAAGAATTATTAATTTTGTTTGACATTGTTTGGCAAAAAAGATTTAGATGTTAAAATTTCAAATAGTTTGCAAAATTATTGCTGTTACTGTTTGTATTTAATTTTTTTTATTTTATTTAAATTATTTTTTTTTTTTATTTTCTTGTTTTAAAGGTTAAAAAACAAAAGAAAATATATTAAACGCAAGAGTCAACAAAATTGTAATATTGTAATATTAAAGTTTAAATGTTTTTATAATTAAATTGTTGTATTCACTAAAAAATTTACTGAAAATTAAAAAACAACAAAGCGAGTATGTCTTTACTGCACTAGCGATAGATTAAGAATGGTAAAATAAATAAACAAGGTAAAATAAATACAAACGCAGACGCACTATATCTCGTATAAAAATCGATTCAGAAATATTAAAACAAATGATTCCAAAAAATAGAGTAAATATCATCACGAGAAATAAGAATAAAACATTACAAAAAACAGATAATAACAACAGCACTAGTACATCAACACAGAAGCCTCATAAACTTCATACGTGGCAATGTACATCCATATCTGAAACAAAAAATATACATAAAATAAAATTTATTAACGTTAACGATTTAAAAAATATGAAAAATAAAATAAATGAAATAATTATAAATGAAAATGGGGATTTTATGGTACCAATAAGCATAAGTGATAATCCATATCAGGACTTAGGTCTGATCTTGGAGAAACTTATGAATTTTTGAATTACTTTACGGAAAAATATCAAGTATACCAACAAACTTTAATACAAATACACACATACCTATACAAGACATGAACGACTATGTACTTGAACTAAAAACTAGACTCAAATTTGCAGCCGAACAAGCAAAGAATATGTTAAATATAGCAAAAATAAATAGAAAATATGTAAATGACATCAATGTAAAACCTATAAAATTTAAAATAAATGATTTAGTTCTAATAAAAACTGAAAGAAAAAATAAACTAGATAGTCCGTATGATGGACCATGTAAAATAATAAAAACAAACAGTGTAAATTCTATAATAAAAATAAAAAACAAACAAAAATAAATCCACAATAATAGGTTAAAACTTTTTAAAACTAGGTTTTTTTTTTTTTTTTTTTTTAATTTATAGTTCTTTTTTAATTTAACAAATAAGCAGAACAAAAACTTAACACTAAATCAAAATTCATGTTATACCCTAAAGCGAGCTGACAACAAATCAGAATTAAAAAAAAAAAATTACAAACAATTATCAACAATATTAGTAATGAAATTAATGAAAAAAATAATAAAAAAACATGTAATGAAATAGAAAAAAAACAACAACAAAACTAAAACTAACTTACATACTAATGATCACTGGTTAGTGTTGTAAACCAGCAAGTCAGGATTGTGACTACCATGGTGGTATAACAAAAGTTCACCATCAGAAAACAGTGAATTATTATTAGACAAGTGAAATATAAATGAAGGCGAAAAATATTTAACGTTTTCAGAAAACGGTTCGATCAAGCCACGAATAAAACGATTTTCGTGATTAAAACAATTAGCGAAAAATTTAAGATTAATTTTAGTTAAGAATCTATCGATTCTATTGATTCCAGATTGTTCATATAGTAGACTATTATTAATATATAAGTAAGAGCCACGCTGTCTATGAAAGCCTCCAGCACGACGAATTATCTTTCTTTCAAGTAAGCGTAATCTCTCAACTTGATGAGCTGAAACTAAAGTAGGATTAAGCCACACCATAGAAGCGTGTTGAATAATAGACCGAATATAGACTTTATAAATAAACAAACGAAATTTAGGTTCCAAAAACTGACTAAACATTACTTTAGAGATTTGAAAAGAAGCGGAGTTAACCTTATATATAATTTTATTAATATGGGAAATAAATTTGAAATTTGAAGAAAAAATAACACCTAAATACTTAAATTGCTTACTGGGTAAGATCACAATATTATTTAAAACGATTTTTTGTTTTAATTTTAACCGCTTTACCAAAGATGGGGAAACAGCTTTGACCCCTATGATATTAATAAGCTCAGTTTTACTTACATTTATTTTAAGCTTCCAACTAGTATAGTAATCAATCAAAGTATTTAAATAATTATTTAATATCTGAGATGTAACTAAAGGTGCTTTGTGTGAGATATAAAGTAAAATATCATCCGCAAACTGCAAAATTTGAACTAATAATGTAGTAGGAATATCAGCCAAATATGTATTAAATAACTTTGGGCCTAAGACAGAACCTTGAGGAACTCCAGCAACAAAATTACGAACGGTAGAAGAATTACTTCGACCAACAACAAAAGTTCTATCAGTCAGATAATGGCGTATAATGTTAATTATATGTGTATTGACACCAAACCTAACCAATTTATGAAGGAGACCCTTATGCCATACAGTATCAAAGGCACTTTGAATGTCTAAAGCTAACGCCGTTGTTATGCACCCATTGTTCAATCCTTTGGCTACATCAGAGGTAAATCGTGACAAAGGATGATTAGTAGATTTTTTATTAACAAAACCAAATTGAAAGGGTGGTAAAATAGATTTCAACTGAGAAGAAAGCCTTAAGTCAACAATTTTTTCAAAAAGCTTAGATATTGAATTTAGTTGACTGATTGGGCGCCAATTATTAACAAAATTTTTATCCTTCCCACATTTAGGAATCGGTATTACAATGGCCATTCTCCAAATTTTAGGGAAATAACCAGAGGAAATGAGCTGATTGAAAAAGATTGTAAAAAATAAAATTATCTCTGGTGAGAAGAACTTAAATAAACAAATTGGAGTTCGATCACAACCGGAACTCTTCTTATTTATACGTGTATTGATAACTTCTTGAACTTCGTCACGACAGGTAAGAAGATTTCTTTAATTATTCGACAATGAGTTATTCAGACTTTGAAGACTTACCCTATCTATAATTGAAGCAGATATTTCATTAGAAAACCTAATAGGGAAATTAAAGTTATTTAGGAGCTCGATGGAACCGTCAACCAGTGATTCATTCATTGAGTGGTATTGAAATGTGGTTTCATGTTGTGACTGAAATCGATTTGCAAAAATTTCAGGGATCTGAGATAAATCATTAATAATAGTATGATCATCAACATCAATGATTGAATTCAAACTAGAAATACAGTTTTGTTTAGGTTTACAATGCTTGATAAGATCATAGCATTGACGATTGCATACAGTTCCTGAAACAATGTTAGCATAATGGTTACGATAATCAAAACAAAGCGATTTAACATACATCTGACGAACGAAATTGAAATCACGACGAATTGATTGATAATTAGAAGTACGAATTGCTCCTCGAAGCCGACGAGAGTAATATCTCAATTGTCGTTTTAGACGAAGAGTTTGAAAAGAAAGCAAAATTTTACCTGAATTAATAGGAATAACAGGAACAAAACGATGAACAGCTTCAAGAAAAGTATTATTAATGCTTACAGCAATGTTTTCCAAGGAGTCAGGAGTCATATTGCTATTAGCAGAGATTTGAAAACTATTAAATTGAGAAGTTATGAATTTATTAAAACCTGAAATATTAGTATGATTATATAAATAAATAGAGTCAGAAATAGGTGGAGTACGACCAGAAATAGAGAAAGATATATTTAATGTAACGGAAGTGTGATCAGAGAATGTAAAACGCTGTGTAACAAAAGGATTTTTGTGAAGAAGTGTGTTAGAAGTAAAAAAGAAATCAATAAATGAACCTTCAACAGAGCGAAAACATGTAGGATTACTAGAAAAATAAGTAGAAAACTGCGGATTTTGTGACAAGAATAGAGAAAAACTGCTACCAAGAAAATTTGTTGAAAAATTGCCAACGTTTGGAAGTCTGGCATTGAAATCACCACCACATATAAACAATGAACCTAAATTCAGAAAAAAATCAAAAAAATTCGGACTTAATCTATGCAGAGGTGGAATATAAATTGAGACTACAGTGAGCCATTCACTATCAACAAATATATCAATCAAGGCAGCCTCAAACATCACGTTACTAACTTTTCGAAAATTTTGAAACGGAATGTGATTTCGCAAAAGTATAGCAACACCTCCTCCATTGCGGCCGATTCTATCACTACGAAAAATATTAAAATTAGGAAAACTGTAAAATTTATCAGGCTTCAGATTAGTTTAAGATAGAAGAAAAATATCTGAAGCACATTCTTCTATGAAATCTGAAAATAATCGATACCTACCAGGCGAGCACAAAGAATTTACATTGAGAGCTGTAATGCAATTAACTGTCATCTGCAAAAAGTTTATTCAGTATTTTTTCTTGATTACTCATCATTCGAATAATCAGTTTAAAGAGATCATCTTGACTATGCGAAGCAGAATTGGAGGTATTTGCACGCACAGCATCAACGAAAGATACACCCGGACGTAAACCCGAATTACTTTTAAAATTGTTATTGACCTTAAAACTATTTGCCGATGATGAACTCAAGTTATACCTACTGGATTTAGTTGATGTATTTCGTTTTTGAATGACCGGCAAAATGCTTTTATTGAAATAAGTGCATTCACTCTGATTATTTGCAGAGTGAGGACCTTTGCAATTTACACATCGCGGAGGAACTTCATTTGGTTTACAACACTTACCAGGGCCATGAGAATCCAAACACTTAACACAACGATAACTACGATGACATCCAGCAGAAGTATGAAAATAAAGTTGACAGTTAGAACATTGAGTTACTGATTTAGATTTAAATACAGTAAATTTAATAGAAACTCCCAACAATGCATGAACACTGTTGAAAATTCCTTCATCAAAGTCCCCAGGAACAACGATTTTAAACAATGATACATCTGGAGCATTCTGTCGCATATATCCAGTTTGGAAGAGAAACACCTCAGTTAATTCAGGAAATCCAGCACGCAAAAGTTCGCCTTTAATATCATTTGCTGAAAAGCCAAAAGTTGAATTTAGGCCCCGTAAAACAAAGCACTTACGTTTTTCATTTTTGGCCAGATATGTATGAAAAGAATACCCAGCTTTTCCGATTGTTTCTTGGATTTTCTGCCGAGATTCGAGATTGATTGGGAAAACACGGGCACCAGTGCCGTTGTTTTTTAGCTTTATAGAAAATAGGTTAGCCCCAATATCGCTTGATAACTTGCTGTATAGTGCTGGAAATCCACCAGCAGGAAAATCCACCTGGACAGGCGGAATCTTAACATTTTTATCCTTTTTTCCGCGATGGCAAACAAAATTCCAGTTATTGCCCTCACTCATGAAATCAACATCAGAATCATTCACATCATGTTGATGTTGTTGTTGTTGATGTTGTTGTTGTTGATGTTGTTGTTGTTGATGTTGTTGTTGTTGTTGATGTTGTTGTTGTTGATGTTGTAGTTCTTGGTGTTGTTGATGTTGTTGTTGTTGTTGATGTTGTTGTTGTTGTTGTTGTTGCTGTTGTTGTTGTTGTTGCTGTTGTTGTCGCAGTTGATGCGGTTTAATTTTTCTTTTTGGACTTTCACCAAGCAGCAAGTTAAGTTTTTCGTTGAGGCGCTTGACCTCGTCCTCCAGCCGGAGAATTAACGCATCCTTTTGGTTCAGCTCCTCCCTGAACCTCTCGAGCACCAGCCCATCCACAAGGGTAGTAGTGCTTTCAGCACTACTAGCCATTGTAGCAGCAAAGATTTAAAATAATTTCAAAATCAGAAAAAAAATAAAATTATTTTGAAATTTAAAAAAAAAAAATTAAAACTTTTTTGAAATTTAAAAAAAAGAAAATTTTTTATAATTTAATTTTTTAAGACGACTATTCTAATTGAAATAAAACAAATTTTTTTTTACTTATTACTTTATAAAATTTTATTATTAAGAAAAATTTATTATTCTATATACAAAAAAAAAAACACTTGTAAATAAACAAAAAAAATTTTTTTTTTACCTAATAAGCATTAACACAACAAAAAAAAAACATGTATATATATTTTAATATAACAAAAAAAAAAAAAGAACTTTCTTCTTTTTGTACAAAATTCTTTTTTTTTCTTTTACGGTAAGGGTGTAGTGCATCCACTAATTCTAACACTACAATTATTACAATACCTATATAACTTCACCGTACACATACATTTAATTTATCCTAATACAATACCTAGTTAACTTCAACGTATTTTTACATTCTTTTCTCGCGAACACAATACCTAATTAATATTAGCGTACTTTTATAACAACTCAATAAAGATATCTAATTTCACATATACCTTAAGTATATACGAACACATTAATTCTTTAGCAAAAATGCTGATTCTAAACATTTATAATTAAAACAACAATTAACACCCGTACCATATAATATTATATATTGTATACCTTTTTACTGTTTTTTACAGCGCGAGTTATGTGATCATACAATCACACCACCTGGCACATTTGACAACACCTGACTTTCAGAATTATTTCATAACTTTAAATTATATCATATTTCACTTTTATAAATTAAATGTTTAACTTATATTAAATTTATATTGCATAACTAAAACTGTACTTAATTATTAACTAAAATATTGCTTACTAAACATTTTGTATCTAAATTAATTTGTGAACTTTTAAAATTGAACTTTCCCACATTAATGTAATTTTGATTAGCTTTGCATAAATTTCATTATAAAAGACCTGTAAAATTTAATAATTAATCAATTAAGTTTGAAGAACCAAATAAACAGCTTTTATTTAAAATTAACTTTGTTTTTTTTATTTATGTCTAAAAGGACATATTTAACTGGCGCAGTCGGTAGGATCCGGTGATGATCCTTTGTTAATCTAAATATTAGACGTATAAATATTATAACGACGGTTTATCGTTAAAATAATTATATAAAACTAAAAATAATAATAATAAATAGTGTTTAAAAACTTTTTTTTTTAAATAATAAAATAAAACGACGGTTAATCGTTCTATCTAAGATTAAAATACAAATTATAAGTGTTATAAATTAAAATATAAGACTAAAAACGAAGGATAATCGTTTTTATCTAAAATTAAAATATAAATTATAAGTGTTTGAAATTAAAATATAAGACTTAAATTAAAACGAAGAATAATCGGTTTTACAAAGTTAAGAAAAAGAAAAAATATTTAATTTAAGTTTATATATAAACAGTTCAAAACCATAGACAAAAAACAAAATATATATATATAAAGTGAAAAAGATAAAATATATAAACAGTTCAAGAACACAGACAAAAAAATATATATATATATAAAGTGAAAAGTGTACAAAGTGATTAGTGTACATCAGTACTTTGCACCGGAATCCTGAGGAAATAAGAAATGTTGGACTGCAACTTGGCTCCAGATCACGGTCACGTAAGTCGAAATTTAAATTAATCCTTTCCTATCTTTCTTCCTAATTCATATTAACATATTTAATAATTGAATCATAGAAAAAAAAAATCATTTTTCTTTTTTAAATAAAATTTTAAATTATTATATTGTCATTTTAAATTAAATTTTATAATTTGTCTGAAAAAATTTTTGTGTTTGAAATTAAATTCTTTGTTATAAAGTTATAAAATTTTTTGTGTGGTTTATATATAATTTGTAATTCTATGAAATCTGCTAGACCAAAGCGGAAAATTGTTCCATACCAAATTAGAAGTGGACTATCTAGCTTCTTTTCTCCAAGTAAAATAGCTAATATTAGTTTTTCAAGTTCAAACGAATCTCTACATTCATTTTCCGAAATGGCTAATCCATCTCATAGTAATAACGTTAGTTCTATTTTTAATTCTCTCAGAATCCCTGATGCCGTTAAAGACCTTCCGAGATTTGACGAAAATCCTCGCCTTCTTTTCGATTTTATCGAAAATGTTGAGGAAATACTATCCTTAACGGAAGAAATTGATGGTACTTCGTATGGCAAAATTCTTTTAAGAGCTATAAGGAATAAAATCGAAGGCCAAGCAAACGAGATCTTAAATATGTACGGTACTCCTTTAGAGTGGGAAAAAATTAAGCACAATTTGATCCTACACTACTCTGATAAAAGGAATGAAACATCTTTGATTAGGGACCTTCATAATTTAAAACAGGGAAGTAGAACGATCGAAAACTTCTATAGTCAAGTCATTGAAATTCAAGCCACTATGGCCAATCATATTCAAATTCACGAAAAGAACACTAAAGTTATTCATTCTAAAATAGCTTTATTTTCTGAAATGTGTCTTAACGTTTTTCTCTCTGGACTAAGAGAACCTTTAGGTTCTATAATTTGTGCGATGAGACCAGACACACTACCAGTAGCTTTCTCCTACTGTGTACAAGAACAAAACATATTTTATAATAAACAGAGTAACTTGATTCCACAACAAAAACCTATTCAAATTTCAAAACCAAACGTTAGACCGACCATACCGCAATCAAACATGTTTATGAACCGACCAAATATGTTTACAAACGCACGAAACCCCCAATCAAACTATACTTACAACAAACCAGCTAATCAGCAAAATATTCCTCGTAATAATTTCAATAATTCAAATTTTAATAAACCAAAATATAACCCAAATCCAAATCAATCCCGACCTTTTAATCAAATGAGTGGACCTTCAAACTCACAATACCGACCAACTGAGAGTTACAATAGATTTAGAAACCAAAATATGGTGCCGCAAGGACCACCAACCAATCCTTTCCAAAGTAATAAACCATTTCCTAAATACGTAAGTGAAGAGTTATTCAACTTAAATGACGAACTTACAGATAATAGTGTACCGATGACAGATGACAATAAATAATATACGAACTTGGACCAATACTACCAATATGACAATATTACTGATACTATTGACCAAAACATGGACGATAGCCAAAATATAATAGTTGATGATTCAAATTTTTATAAAAGTGCCTGCACAAACCCATCGGATACGTAGACATAAATCGTCACGGTTTCATGCTTCCTTATATAAATATTACTCTAAACCCTATAAAAAGACCCCTTAAGTTTTTAATCGATACGGGTGCCTCCTCATCTTTTTTAAATCCCGAGCTTATCAACCCCAAATTTTTAAAACAAACAAAACCAATAGAGATAATAACCGCTTTCAACAAACATGTAATTCATAACGAAACTTTTCTCAATACCTTTAAAGAATTCAACCAATCCGGAAAGTTAAGATTTTTAGCGTTTAAATTTCACGGATATTTTGACGGACTCTTGGGTTTAGACATACTTACAGAATTAGAAGAAAAAATTGTCTTAAATAATAAGAAAATAATTACCAAAAATGCCGATTACCATTACAATTTAAACCAAATTTCACGTCAGAAAAATATACAGTTCCTTCAAAATCTAAAATTATAGCCAAAATACCAGTAGATAATCAAGAGGGTGAAATTTATGTTAATAATATAGAGATATCCCCCAACTTGTTCATATCAGAAGGAATTTACCAAGCTACTGATTGGTACAGCCTGGTACAAGTTATAAATCAATCTGATGTAGAAAAAATAATGTATTTAGAACAACCAATTAAAACTGAACCTATAACAAATTATACTGAAATAAATAATTATCAAATCACTTGTAATTCTGACCAAAATATTTCACGAAAAGAAATATATGACTTAATTCGAACAGACCATTTAAATGACGAAGAACGCAATTCACTTCTACAAATGTGTAAAGAATATGACAACATATTTTTTAGAGAAGGAGATGAACTTACTTTTTCCAACCAAATAAAGCACAGAATAAAGACTACTGATGACGAACCAGTCTTTACTAAATCTTATCGCTATCCACATGTTCACAAACAAGAAATCCAAAAACAGATTGGAGATATGTTGAAACAAAATATTATTCAACACAGTTACTCCCCTTGGAGCTCTCCTGTTTGGATAGTCCCAAAAAAACTAGATGCTACGGGAAAGCAAAAATGGCGTCTTGTTATAGATTATCGGAAGTTGAACGAAAAAACGGTAAACGATAAATATCCTATCCCAAATATAAATGAAATTTTGGACAAACTTGGCAAGTGTATGTATTTTACGACACTCGATCTTGCCAGTGGGTTTCATCAAATTGAGATGGACCCTAAAGATGTTGCTAAAACAGCATTTTCTGTTGATGGTGGGCATTACGAATATATCCGCATGCCTTTCGGATTGAAAAATGCTCCATCGACTTTTCAGAGGGTTATGGATAATATCCTAAGGGATTTAGTTGGAAAAATATGTCTTGTTTATTTAGATGATATCATCATCTTCTCCACATCATTACAAGAACATATAGAAAATGTACGAAAAGTATTTGACCGACTTTATAGAGCAAATTTCAAAACACAACTTGACAAAAGCGAATTTATGAGAAAAGAAATAGCATTTTTAGGACATGTAGTAACTACTGACGGAGTAAAGCCTAACCCAGACAAAATTCAGGCCATTAAACGTTTTCCAATACCGAAAAATCCTAAAGAAATAAAATCGTTTCTTGGATTACTAGGTTATTACAGGAAGTTCATAAAGGACTTTGCCCGACTAACAAAACCTTTTACCGAATGCCTGAAAAAGGGAAAAAGGGTAGAATTAACTGAAAGTTATATAAAAACCTTTGAAATGTGTAAAGATCTACTCATAAATGACCCGATACTACAATATCCAGACTTCTCAAGACCATTTGTGTTAACAACGGATGCCAGCAATTATGCTATCGGCGCCGTACTTTCACAAGGACCGATTGGAAAGGACAAGCCTATATGTTATGCAAGTAGGACATTAACAACATCAGAAACTAACTATTCCGTTATTGAAAAGGAATTATTGGCTATTGTATGGGCCGTAAAATATTTCCGCCCATATCTTTTTGGAAATCAATTTACGATTGTAACTGACCATAAGCCACTCATTTGGCTTATGAACCTAAAAGAGCCTAATTCTAGACTAGTCCGATGGCGACTAAAGTTGGAAGAATTTGATTATAAAATCGTTTATAAAAAGGGCTCAGCAAATTCAAATGCAGATGCATTGAGTCGCGTTAAATTAATAAATGAAATTAATATTCATAAGTCTGAACCAGAAACATTACAAAACACCATACCCATAACTACAAGACCATTGAATGAATTCAACATTCAGTTAATTTTAGAAAAATCCAATAGAACACCTCCATTTTCCGTACAAACCTTATTCAAAAATAAAATTAGACGAACAATAAGATTACCAGACTATTCAGAAGAAAATATAACCAGTATTTTAAAAACTAGAATCCCTCCTAACAAATTAATAGCTATCTTTACAACGGATGAAATTTTTAATATTATTCAAGACTCTTACTCTAAACATTTCGCGGACCAACAAACTATCAAATTAAGACGATGTACAGAACTACTAGAAGATATTTTAGAAGATGACGAACAAGACAGACAAATAAATGAATATCATGAAAAAAATAATCACAGGGGAATTAATGAAATCCTATTACACCTCAAGAGAAAAATATATTTCCCACTTATGAAAGATAAAATAACAAAAATCATTAATAATTGTGAAATTTGCCAACAGTTAAAATATGACCGAAATCCACCCAAACCTAAATATGAACTACCCGAAATACCCCAAAAACCCATGGACATTCTTCATATAGATATATATAGTATAAATAATAAGAAAATTTTAACAATTATTGATAAATTTTCCAAGTTTGCCGGAGCTTATACTGTGCAAGCTAGAAATAGTTTAACAATGATAAAATCTCTCAAACATTTCTTTAGCCTACACGGCATACCTCGTAAAATAGTCTCAGACCAAGGTTCAGAATTTACTTCTATAATCTTTCATGATTTCTGCAACCAATTTAACATAATTCACCATATTACTTCTATCCAACAAACAAGTAGCAATAGCCCAGTTGAACGTTTGCACTCAACCTTAACAGAAATTTATAGAAAAATTTTAAATAAACAAAATAACAAAAACCATGATGAAATTTTAGATGAAACTTTAATTACTTACAATAACGCAATACATACCACTACGAAACATACCCCATATGAATTATTTTATGGTAGAACTAATTCCTTTTTAAAAAATACTAACTTCAGTTCAGAACATGATTACCTTCAAAAATTAAATGAATATATAACAAACCTTTATCCCGAAATTCAAAAACAAATAGAAAATAAATCAAAATTAAATATAGAAAAATTAAATGAAAATCGCGAAGACCCCGAAAGCATAGACGTTAACCAAACAATTTATAGGAAAGAGGGAAAAGAAATAAATTAACCCGCAGGTTTACAAAACATAAAGCAAAAACTAACAATAAAGTTTCTATAATTACTCACGACAACAGGAAAATTCATAAAATTAGACTAAAAAGAAAACGTAAATTTCAGGGTGATAGCAGTGACAGGACAGAAATTAGAAATACGGGACTTAACGAACCACCAGGCACTAACAATGAAATTAGGGATAGACAATAAAGACATACCAGAATCTACTTCACATAATTAAACTGGACGAATATGAAAAAAAAATAGGAGAAATAGAAGAATCTATTGAAAATTTCAAAAATTATGAAGAACTACAAGATTCTCCAAAAATTACAAAACTTAAAATAACTGAACTAAGACACAGGCTAAACGGACTAAAACCAAATATTAGAAAGAAAAGAGGACTGATAAACGGACTTGGTACTATAATAAAGACTATAACTGGTAACATGGACGCTACGGACGCCCAACAAATAAATGAGGAACTCAACTCAATATTAACTAACCAAGAAAACCAAAAAGCAAAACTTTCCATTATAAACCACCAAATGATGGAACGCTTTGAAAATATCACAAATCATATAAACCAGGAGCAAGAAGTAATCTAAACTTATTTAAATAACCAACAAAATAGTATAATAACAGGTAAAAGTGTTATAAAACAAGCACAATACTTAAGTCAGATAAATTATAACATTGATCTTTTAAATAACCACCTAATTAATTTAGGCGAAGCTATAATACTAGCAAAATTAAATATCATATCAAAACAAATTTTAAATCCGCAAGAATTAACTATAATTTATGAAAGTTTCAAAAATCAATCCATAGATATTATATCCGATGAACATATATACGAGTTATTAGGTTTACAAGCATATTTCAATGATTCAAATATTATATTTAACATTCGCATTCCTATATTTTCTAAACATGAGTATAACTTTTTTCATTTGATCCCATTACCCACAAAAATTATAAACTAACAATTCCAAAACCCTATGTTATTCATAATCCCCATAAAATTCAATATTTCGACAAACCATGCACCAAGATCGAAGGCATATATATTTGTGAAGAATCATCCTTTCAAGAAAACAACCGTTCCTGCATAAATAATTTACTGCAAAATAAACCAGCAAATTGTAACTTTACTGAAGTCGAACAAAAACCAGATATCTTGAAACCTGAACCTAATTTTATCCTACTAATAAATGTACCTGAAATATTAATTAAATCCAACTGTGGCATAAATGATTTAAAAACTAAAGACACCCAACTTATACATTTTCAAAATTGTACAGTCGAAATTAATAATATAATATACCGAGAAAACGTTAATCAATTTTGGGATACCATCCATATATTTCCAATGGAATTCACTAATATTAACTCTACTATAATTACAGAAAACATACAACTACAGAAATTAAAGTTATATCAAAACAACAACACCGAAGCAATTCAACTACTACAAATAAAAACTATCAAATTGGATTTCGCAATAGAAACAATAGCAATTATAATCGTCTTAGTACTAACCACTATTATTTTCTTTACAGTTAAAACAAAATCAAAAAACAACATAGTATTGCCTATTTCATACACAGATTCTACAAGTACTAGCAGCAGTAACAACCAAGTCAACAAAAGTTTCCTTTGGCCGTCACTTCATTCTAAAGGGGGAGGAGTTATGTGATCATACAATCACACCACCTGGCACATTTGACAACACCTGACTTTCAGAATTATTTCATAACTTTAAATTATATCATATTTCACTTTTATAAATTAAATGTTTAACTTATATTAAATTTATATTGCATAACTAAAACTGTACTTAATTATTAACTAAAATATTGCTTACTAAACATTTTGTATCTAAATTAATTTGTGAACTTTTAAAATTGAACTTTCCCACATTAATGTAATTTTGATTAGCTTTGCATAAATTTGATTATAAAAGACCTGTAAAATTTAATAATTAATCAATTAAGTTTGGAGAACCAAATAAACAGCTTTTATTTAAAATTAACTTTGTTTTTTTTATTTATGTCTAGAAGGACATATTTAACTCGCGTCATAAACCGACTGTAAAAAAGTAAAAAATAATTATGAATAGAAATTGCACATTCAGGAAATTTCCTTAAAAACGTTATAGAACTGAATGTAGCACATATGTTTACATTATAATTTAATATTTGTCAATTTAAATTATATTTTTAGTTCTTTGAAAATTTTTTTGTCACGCCCCCTCTTTAGGAGTAGTAAGGGGTCGAAAATTAAAATTTTGCTAAAAATTTAGCTTTTAAACACTTAGCTTTTTTGTTATAGGTCTCTTTAAATTGAAGAAATTGTTTCTTAGTCTTAACTGTTTTTGCTTAGATAATAAAATTAAATAGGGGTATTGTGTCGATAGGAATTTCATTCATTTTCCATTTCGACAGACTACAGCATACACAAAAGAAGAAAATTCGAAATAAAATTGACATTTTGCAGACTGTGAAATAAATTCTGATTACAGCACGCCATATGCGGAATTTTGGTTCATCATGTGAACATCAGAATAACAACATTTTTATTTTTAATAAAAGGAAACAAGCTTATTTATTTTTACTAATTTTATTAATATATTGTCTTATTCTAATAATGTAAATAGTTTTTAATTTAATAGAATATTAAAATATAATTTTTTGTAAATTAATTTGCAATATTTAATAACTTTAAATATTATTTTTTTTATTTTTACTATATTTTATTATTTAATAGAATGAAAGAAAAAAAATTTTGAAAGAATGACTTTTTTATCTTTGTTTCTTTATTTTCCTATACATATAATAAAAAAAAATTAAAAAACTACCCTATTTAGTTTACAAAAGTACAATTTCCTTGAAAAATAAA
The DNA here is from genome assembly GCA_963082915.1 of Dolichopus griseipennis. Lineage (NCBI taxonomy): Eukaryota > Metazoa > Arthropoda > Insecta > Diptera > Dolichopodidae > Dolichopus > Dolichopus griseipennis. The sequence continues at coordinate 33,562 of CAUJBZ010000431.1, read as the reverse complement.
ATGTTTTTGAAAATGGACTAATATCATGCCTGTAAGGTTTTCTTTATTTTTTATGTTATAATATTTTGAATTGTTAAGCTTTTAAATCGTGTTTCACCAAAGACCAATTTCCAGGATAATTTTTAGATTTTTACGAATTTTTTTACAAATAGTACGTAAAAACTTATTAAATAAAAAATGTTACCCAAATAAAGAGATTAATATTTTTTTCAAATGACAACAAAATTTCAGGAAATTTTACAAGATATTCATTTAGAACAATTTTTCCTTGAGCAAAGTAATTTAAAAAGAATACTAATTGAACTAACATTCACTATTTAGATTGGGTAATTATGAAATTTATTTAGAATGGATATGTAAATGTTGCAATTGTGACAAAATATTTTGTCCAAATAAACAAGTCTGCCTATTGAATATGCCACTTTAAAAAAAAACGCTCTACATCAAGGGTGGTGTGAAAATGGATATAATTTTAAATTTTCAGATTATTTTCAAAATTATACATCAATTTTAAATTATTTTCGACTTTAAAAATACGTGTATATAACTAATTTTAAAATAACTAAAATTTTATTTTAGTTAAATTTCTCAAATACTCTCAGTTTTATATCAAAATAAAATTTAAGCTTTTTCGATTACATATCAAAAATTTAGCTTTCAAATTAAAATTTTCAATGTATTTTCCTAAAAAAATATTTAAAATTTTTTTCGAGCATTTCATTTAGCATTATCTAGCTGTGAAAACTAATCCGATTTCAACTTTTAGTTTTTCCTCATCTTCATTGAAAGCTTGATAAGAAACTTTTTACAAAAGTAATATTTGGAAATTATGGCTTAGGACATTTTTAAAATATGAAGATATTAGAAGAATTCTATGGAATGTTACGGCCATTTTTAAACGAAATTCCAAAAACTAACAAATTTACAAGTTAAACTTAACCATTTTAGAATTAGACTTTTATGCAAAACTCACTTTCCAAGACTACGTGTAAAATCAGCCTTTTAAACAGCTTTCGTTCTTTTCATGTCATGGCTTGAAAATATTATACGTTGCGTAATGTTAAATCAGAATCAACAATAAAGTTATAAAGAGTTTTAAGATGACCACTACAAAAGTTCCCATAAGATTAGGTGTAAGTTATGCCTTTTGTAACGCTTTTCGCTTTTTATGACATGGCTATGTTGGATCTGCTGTTAAATATAAAGTAAGAATGGAAAACGGAGGTGTAATTATTGCATTTTATTTCTTTATCTTAATTTGAAATATTTGAAAACCAATATTGATAAATATTTAGAAATTATATTTTAATATGTATGTTTATTATAAATATTATTCTAACATTATTATATTTAAGATTAATTTAATATTAGCTAATGGAGTTTCCAATAACTTTACAAATTAGTTTAAAAACTTTAAAAAAAAATGTTTTTGAAAAAAAGTGATAAAAATTTTCATTATAATTTATTAAAAAAAGTATTCCTTTTGTATCAAGAATTTCTGTTATTTAAAAATTAATTATAATTAATATAAATTATTTTTTATTTTCAATTATTTAAGACTTTAAAACATATTTATATGAAATCCTTTACATTTTTCAAAATTATTTGTATATCTTTGAATTAATGATCAAACACACAATTGGTATATTTAAATTAATGTAAAATAATTTTTTTAACATTTAAATTTCATTTAATTTGAATAACTATAAATACATGTAATTATAAAAATTTTAAATAATGTTGATTTTAAACTAAGATTTTCTTATTTTAAATTATTAATACTTTCTTTATTTTTCTAGAAAATGACAAATTAAAACCGAAATAAAAAAAAATTTTAAATTATAAAAAAATAACGAAAAAGAAAATTGATAATTTAACTCTTACTTTTTTAATTTACTTGTATAATTGAATATTTTAAATATCGCTATAAAATATTAGAAATTGTGAAATATTACACTAACCTGCCACACTTGACTGATTTTTCATAGTGAACAAAATATTTAATGTTAAAGTCTAGTTGGAAGTTGGAACTATACCTAATTAAAAAAATAAATTTTTGTCCTGAAACTTCAAACTTTATTCATAAAAGTTATAAATTTTAAATTAATATGAAATATAATCCATCGTATTTACATACCTTTTCACTACAATTTGAAATATATGCCCTCTCATAAAATTTTAATATGAAAAATAAATATTTAACTCGCTGTAGTTTAAATTTGTAGTTTATAAATATTACAATATAGCCACTGATTTTTTTTTTAATTAAATTTCACTTAATAATTTTAACATATTTGTAAAAATATTATGGAATGTATAATACTAAAAGTGTCCTTAGTGACAAAGAAAACAAATTTTTAATTAAAATGATATTTGAATGAGAATTTCTTAACTAATAATTAAAGTTATGTTTTAATTTAAATTTCATTTAAACTTGCGTCCCGGCAATGTCGGACTTTCTGGTGGTGTCCCAACTTGTTGCAATGATTTTTTTGGCATTGACTTGAAAGGATGCAGTTTTCTAACAGGTCTTGGTGATGGGATATCTACAGAAATATTCGTATTATGATTTGAATTCGTAATTATTTGATTCTGAATTATATCTTTGATATTGTTTTCCGAATTTTGTAGCCATCCTAAAATTAAAAGTAGTTAAATTTTGTGATTGGAATTTTAAAAAAATAGCACTTAAAGGAATAATTTACAAAAATAAAAAAGCTATAGGATATATTTTGCAGTAAATTTTTAAATATTAATTTTATGTTAAAATAATCTGGCAAGCTCTTTTTCTTAGAAACTATAATTTTGCTGAAGTAAAATTACCTTTAAGCGTTGATCGATGATGATCAATCAAAGCTGCAGCCAATGGAGGATTATTACTACCTAATGATTGTGTACTTGGAATTGGACTATAAACTCTTGTAACAAATTCCTCAAAAGTTGTACTGTCTTTATGACGTGATGATACTGCTTCAAGTGATCTATTTCGCTCTTCATAACTAAAATATTTTCTACAATAAATTTAAAGTTTAAACCAAAATTTAAAAAAAAAATACTATTGTTGATAAAATGGTAATGAAGAACGTTTCGCTCTTCCAGCATTAATTGCAGTTGCTCGAACTAAACTTGCTAGGCAAGCTCCGCTAATTACACTTTCATCAGCTAAAGGACCAAACCATGAAACATCTGGTTTTCTGTTAACGGTTATTCTAAATAAACCACTTTTAAGGGGATAAATTACAATTAAAACATCACAAAATTCGGTTGGAAGAATATCTCTACGATATTCGCGATAATGTTCGCTCCAAACAATATGGACTTCATCGTTACCCAAATGTCGTGTTTTTGTTAATATAGCTTCGGGAGAATCTGTAGGCATTCTTGTTGCTACATGATAAATTACTTCTAAAAATGGTGTAGCATAATACGGTGCTGTTGCACCACAGCCTTGTCTTGGTAACCCGCCTAAAAATCCATTGTGAGTATCCAATTCTATTTCCCAGCCAAGAGCTGATACAAACATTTCATAAGAAATACTACCACATGAATTACGTAAAATACTGTTTTTATCTTCCTGCCCACTTGCTACATAAATCACGGCCATTTTATGTGTTTCACGACATTTCTGTAAGTCAACATTACGAAGTTCACGTAGCAACTTTTCACTTCGTTTTAATAAATGTGTTTGTTGTCGTCGTTCCCACCCAGTTAAGCCTAAATGACTAAACAAAAGCCTACAATACTGAAATGCAACATCATTTTTAGATAAACTTGCAACTGATGTATTATATGATTCAAAAGAAAGAGATGACAATGAAGCACCATCTGGAACTCCACCAGACATACTTCCTTGAAACGAAGAAAAACGATCCCGTTGGAAAGTTTGATTTTGCCTTTGTACAAATTCTTGTTCAATTGTTCGTTGATTTAATATAATTGAAATTATTTGTGTCTCTGTTGTCACACCTAAGGGGCTTGGATCAGGCATATTCAAATTTGTTTTTAAACCACAAAGACATTCAGGTGACGTATGCCCAATATACTGCAAAAGCTGCAACAAATGGATTTTAAATATTTAACTTAAAACTTTTTAAATCTTTAACTTACATCATCTAATTGATCTAAATCTGGTGCAAGATCTTTAGCTAACGGTAATTCATTTGGTTGTCTATGCCTTAAAGTGTGTCTCGGAGCCGAAATTTCAATGCCAACCATAGTGGATATTAGTGGATCCAAAGGAACTCCAGCATGTGGTGCTACTTTACTACTAAAACTATTACCTATTTGAAAATGTCCTTGTATATTTTCGTTTCCGATTCCCATATTATGTAAATTATTAGGTATCTTGAACAACTTTGGTTCACTATATAAAATAGAGGCATCCCAACATGCTTTACCATTTAAATCCCGAAGTATTACACGAACTTGTTTTTCAGCTGTTATCAAGCCAGCAGTAGCTCCACCACCTGGTAATTTTAAGGCTGGAAGTTCAATAAAACTGGATACTAGTCCATTATTTAACATAAACATTTGCATATTTTGTGCATTTAAAACTGGCGGGGCACCTAAATCGATTGAATCTCTCCCTTCTTCTTGCCCGCTAACATTATGAGTCATTTGTATTAAATTAAGTTGCACATCATCTTGTTCTTCCACCAATGAACTTAGTCTTGAAGCACCAATCCCCATTGGAAAGTGACCTAGATGTGTTACTAAATGCATTGCGACAGCTTTTGCACATAAGCGAATCGCTTGCACACAATTTTGTATTGTTTCTGTAGTTTGATAATTTATTTCTCCATTTGAATTATCACTATCAACATCATCGGATAATATAGTCATATCAAAGTCTTCATCAGCGGTCAATAATTTAACACGATCATGACAAGAACCCGATGCGATGATATGTAATGTTTTTAAAACTATTAATATTAGCATATCATCCTTTTCACCCAATGCTTGTATTAACAACTCAGACGGAAAAGCCATACAAAATTCGCCAAGGCATAGTATCAGCGATGTTAAAACAGATTTATCAGATTGCTTAGGATAACTAACATTTTGAATTTCTAATGCTTTACAAATTGATTTTATTATTAAATGTGGCAACCTTTCGATGCATGCTAATTCTTTTGCTTTTTCGATACATAGTTTCAAAGAATCACAAGCAGCGATAGCAATAGTTCTATGTTTGAATTGTAACGCTTGCAGTAGAACCAACAGAACTTCTTTTATTCGAGGATTAAAAGTACGTGACTCTCTTACAGGGCTTCCAGATTTATACGGAATATTTTGCAAAAAACCCTTTTTATTTGAGACTGGTCCAGAAAGTTTCTTCAAAGTCCACTGACCAAGTTGAGCCAAAGCAATACACCTCGCTTTTGAAGACGGTTCACGGCGTGCACATCGTAACATAATGTTTAAAATATGGTTTTGCAAATCCGGACACTCCATAAGCTCAATTTTTTCTGATGGTTGTAAAATTGGTTTTGGAATAATCGATGCCGGATAGCATAAAAGGGAGCCTAAAAGAGAAGTAACTTCTGATCTAGGTGTATGACGTCCCGTTTCAAAAGATGTCAATAATATTGCAGAAGCATGAACGACATCCAAATAAAGTAATGTGTGCCCTGGTAGTAATAAACTTAAAAAACGCGGACCTTCTAAATATTTCAAAATGACGTATATTATATCTCTGTCTTCTCCTGTCAAAAGTTCGTGTAATATATTGTAAAATAAAGCCAAATGGTTAATACTAGTAATAGAACCAGTGACAACAAGCATACACAATAATTGCGCTGCCCATAATTTCCCTTTTTTGAATTGAGAATCCAGTTTTAAAGCACCGTAACACCAAGACGAAACAATTCCAATAGGTGGAACTAAATTTGGTGGTGCTGGTGTGCTTTGATTGTCATGTGATATTCCTTGATTATGCTTTATTTTAATTAAATTAATTGCCATTTCAACTAGATGCTTGAAAACTTGAGCATGTAATTCTGATTTTGGAATTTTATTTACATCTCCTAATGATCCTAACATTCGTTTCCACATAACAGCTGCAGAGTCCGGTAACCAACCAGTTGCAGTTCCACCTCAAAAATTTATTAAAAATAATTTTTTTTTTTTAAACAGAACACCTAAAAATTCAAAAGGATTTAAAAATAATAAAAGTATTGAAATTTAACTTTTTAGTATTTAAAAGCTTGTAGATCGGCAGGCCAAAAATCAAAGTAACCTCGCGGTTAGACTTTAATTTTTTCAGAACAGAATTGACAAATTAAAATTTGCTTTATTTATTAAAGCCACATAAAAACTTGTTTTGAAATATTGAAATCAGAACTTTTGTTTTGTTCAGTTTTTTTTTTATTTTTTTTATTTTGTTTATTTTTTATATATATGTATACTTACATTGTTTATTTACACTTAAAAAACTTCAATGATTAATCATAGTGAAATAAATCTTTCTGACTTAATAAATATTGTACAAATTGTGTACAACCTGCCTCCGTTTGCAAGTAATAAAAAAAATTTAAATATTATTTACATTAATATTAGCCTTCGAAAAAAAACTATGAAGCTGAGAATCAATATTTCATTCGTACAACCATAAGGTTCACATTATTGTATTAACTGAAATATGGTTACTGGAGACAGAACATCAATTTTTTAACATTGCAAGATATTATGTCCCATATTTTTCAAATAGGAAAAAACCACACGGTGGTATTACGATGTATATTGATGAATGTGTGAATTCTAATTATGTTTTCAAAGAAGAATTCAATAAAACTTTTTCTTTTAAGGTTATATATAAAGGTCTCATGAAAATGATGTACCAGATTTTATTCTTCTCGATCAATAAAAGGTAAAAATTGTTAAGAAAAAGGTTTTGGATTACGGCAAAGTTACAATCGATAACTTCTGGTTAAATCCGAAGTCCTACTATGAATTTGAAAGCTTTGTCAAAGATTTGCAAAATTTAATTCTAGAAAATACTAAAACTATTATAGTAAAAAAAGAAAACAAGAAAGCGTTTTGGATGAATGTCTTGCGTCATATTTGATATCAAATTAAGACAAGAGACTCTTATTAAAAATATTCAAAAAAGTACAAAGAAAACACTCGTATAACTAATCAACGGAAATCAATGAAAGCAGAGATAAACAAATTAATCTTACAAACAAAAAAAGTATTTTTCAACTGAAGTACAACGAGATATTCAAACGGTAAAAGGCTTTGGAATTTTTTAAACAAAGTAATTTATAACACCCATTTGCCAAAACAAAACCCCAATATTAAAACGCTTATAACTGATAACATAATCACAACAAATAAGTATGAAATAGCTGACAAAATGAATACATATTTTGTTAATGTGACTGATGCATTGAATATCTTAACTAACCCATTTGATTATCCATATATCAATAGAGTACAAAGAACAATCCATAATAACGTTGTCTTTCACCAGTAGTACTGAAATTGAACAGATTATTGCAAACGTACAATCTTCAGCAGCAACTGGTTGTGATGGTATTTCGATTAATTTCTTGTAAAAATTTTCAACCAAACTTTCACTAATAATAGCGAAATTAATAAATAACTCTTTTTAAACCTCATTTTTCCGTGTTCCATCAAAACAGCAATAGTTACACCCATTTTTATTTATTTATTTATTTATTCCGAGCTTAATTCAAGCAAGTTACAAAATTTACATTAAATTAATAAACTAAAATTAAACATTAAAAAAAACAAAAAAGAAAGTAAAGATTATAGAAATTAATAATTTAATAATTAATTTATAAAAAAAAAATTTTAAGAAAAAAAAAAGTGTGTAAAAAAGTTAAAAATTATACTAATTATATTTAAAAAAAAAAAACAAAAAAGCTTCAATTAAGAAGACAAAGGTCAAAGAATGTAAGTCCAAAAATTTTAAGAACACAAATACAAGTTATTTTTTAATGATTGTTTAGTTTGGGAAAAGTTAATATGGGATTTATATATATTACAGAGAGACATCATTCTATTAATTGGTTCATATTTACCATAGTTAGTTCGATGAAACTGTAAATTAAACAAATTAGCAGATCTTAATTTAGAATGCGAAGAAAAATTGAGTTTAGCGAGTAGTTGAGAAGAAGAAATGTTGCCTTTAATTAATTCAATTAGAAATACAATATCTGCAACTTTACGGCGCATTTCAAGTGTATTGAGATGTATTAAATTTATTCTATGTTCGTAAGGAGGTAATCTAAAAGGGTTCTCCCAAGGAAGAAAAAGTAAAGCATACCTGAGGAATTTTTTCTGAACCGATTCAATTCTATTTATATGGACACCATAAAATGGACACCAAACTTGACTGGCATATTCTAAATTAGGTCTAACCAGGCAGGTATAAAGAGATTTCAATACATAAGGGTCTTCAAATTCTCTTGCCCAACGTTTAATAAAACCGAGCATAGAATTGGTTTTATTTAATATATCAAAATAATGAAGTTGAAATGAAAGTTTACTATCAAAGAGTACCCCTAAATCTTTAATTGAAGTGACTTTTGAAATGATTTGATTATTAAAAGAATATACATAAGAAATTGGACTTAAGCGGCGTATAAAACGGAAGCACATTTGGTAACATTGAGTTGGAGATTATTGTTGGAACACCAATTGTAAAAACGATTAAGATCAGCTTGTAGGGCTAATGCATCTTCCAAATTTACAATTTTTTTTGAAAAGTTTCATATCATCGGCATAATTTTTAATGTGACTATTAATTATTATTAAAGAAGAAACATCATTAATAGAAATAATGAAAAGTAAAGGTCCAAGATGGCTACCTTGAGGCAGCCCTGTAGGAGCTGCAAACTCAGAAGATATCGAGGATCTAAAAGAAACACTATATCTACGATCAGAGAGGTAGGAATTAATCCAATCTATAAAATAAGTCGGAAATCCTAATTTATTTAGCTTAAAAATAATAACATTATGTGGAAGAAGATCAAAGGCTTTGCTAAAATCTGTATATATTACATCTGTTTGGAAGCCATCTTCCATATTATTAATAAATGTAGATGTAGATTCAACAAGATTAGTAACGGTTGATTTAAGCTTTACAAAGCCATGTTGGAAAGGCGATAAAAAACAAGTACAATGATCATAAATAGAATCAAATACAATTAGTTCAAAAAGCTTAGGTATAGAAGAAAGTTTAGCAATTGGACGATAGTTAGTAACATCGTTTTTAAGATTTTTTTTATGAACTGGCTTAATTATGGCAGTTTTCCAAATAGAAGGGAAGATACCAGAAACTAAAGAAGAATTAAATAAAGAAGAAAGAGGACCAGATAATGAAGATGAGCAGTTATTTAAAAATATGTTAGGGATGCCGTCAATCCCAGGACTAGTGTTAAAATCAAGTTTTGTCAAATAGTTAAATACCAAATTAGAGTCAATATGAATATTACCCAGAGTAGTATTAGGAAAGTTTGATAAATGCAAAAAATTATCTTCATTTAACGAAAAAGCGGGCAAAGAATAACTACTTGAGAAGAAATCACGGAAAAATTCTGAAATAACATTAGAATCTATACTACTAGAATTGTTATAATTCATACACATTGGATATTGATCACTTTTTCTTTTGGAATTAACAAATTTCCAAAAGAGTTTTGGATTATTTTTAATATTTAAAGACATGTTTTGCACATAATTAGAATATAACTTATCAGACATTGTTTTAAATTCATTAAATAAATTTATGAAAACATTAAAGTCATAATTATTATTGCTTTTAATAAATTTACGCCAGGCTTTATTTTTTCTATTTTTTAATTTTTTAAGACTTTTAGTAAACCATGGCGGACTGGATTTATAACTATTATCTACAACTAACGGAACATATTGTGAAATAATAGAATGAACAATTTTATAGAAATGATTAACTGCATCATTTAAATTAAAAGAGGTTAAAAATGAGAAATCATAACAACTTAAATAGTTATTAATAGCATCGAAATTGGCTTTATGAAAGTTAAAACGATAAGAAAGTTCAGAATCAATAATTGGAGGTATGAGAAAACAGAGAGACGAACAAATTGGAGGATGATGCTCATCAATTTCAACTAGTTCAAATGGACAGTTAATAATAGCAAAATTTATCCAATTTGTCGTAAATAAAAGATCTAACTGTCTACCACGATTATTACAGATTGAAGATACTTGTTGAAAATTAAAAGAATTAAAAGAGTCAATTACAAAGCACTCCGTATTACTAACTAATTCGTATGGAATGAAGTAGGAATCCTCATCGTGCGGAACCCATTTAATGTTAGGAAGATTAAAGTCACCACAGAGAATTACATCATCATTAACATTAAGTTTACTGACTAGTGAATCTATTTCTAAAATATATTTAGTATACACTTCGATACTAGATCCTGGAGGAATATAACAATTTATAATAATAACATTTTTTAGTTGTAGTTCAATTTTAACAGCAATTACTTCGATAATATCGGTAGGATCACATTGAGAAAGTAACAATTGCGATGAACAAAAAGTATTTTTAACAGCTATCAATACACCACCACCTTTAGGAACATTTTAAGATAAACGGCAATCATATCTATCTTTCCTATAAACAGTGTAAGAAGAAGAGAAAATTTCAAGATTATTTATTGAAGAAGTTAGCCAGGTTTCTGTTAAAACGAATAGATCAAAATCTAAAGCAGTAGAATTTAAGAAAACTTTTTTAGTTTTTGTGCGTAGACCTCTTACATTTTGATAATAAATAGTTAATTTAAAAGATTTATTATTAGGATGAGTGGGTTCCGCAAGACTAATATTAACTAGACTTTTTCTCGCTTATAAAACCGGTAATACAACAAATCCAATCCAAATCTAATTACCGACCAATACCTGTCTTAACAAGTATTTCTAAAATTTTTGAATTTTTTATAAACATCGACTTATTACATAATAATATACTACCTACATAAAGAACAACATGAATTCGAAAAAAAATAAAAACCCTACGGCGACATGTTTGAACTTAACCATTTTTATGACTAACAGTATTGATAGTGGTCAATATGTTGCATTAATATCTCTTGATTTCCAAAATACCTTCGATTGTGTAGGCCATAATCCTATTAGCCATACTGAATAATCTTAACTTCGATCAGGGTTCTCCAAATCTTTTTTAAGGTTATCTTTCTGAAAGAGTGGAAATGGTCAGAATTGGTTACTCCGTTAGTGGTTCCCTAATTACTTTGAAGCGGATGAGAAAAATTCACCAAACAAACGTTATGAGCTACGAAAAAAAATACAAAACAAACTTTCGTGCTGTAAATTTTTTTAAAAACCTCGAAACAAATTACGTACTAGGACTCTATCATTCAGAAAGGAATATTCATCTTAAATCAATGATAAAAGACATTTCCATCATCTTTTTTTTTGGCCTCTGTTAATTGTTAAATTGGAATTTGTTAGTTTGGCAGTACAAAGTATTTTTTTCTCTTCTATTTATTTATAAGAACGTTATTAAATAAAATATACAATATTATCAATGCAAATATCCTTTGTTTTTCTCAAGGCAAGCTTAAAGACTACAGTGAACTTGTATGAAAATAATAATTCTATACCCACATGCTCATACGTTTACTATACTGTACACATTACGAAAACTGTTAGATACACTATGAATTTTATTTGAGGCTAAATCAATAATTTTCACTCTCTGGATATATTTCGTAATACGATATCAACCTTTTATTTAAGCATTTAAGCGTTTTGAAAGTTTGACAATTCCTAGAAAAGGACCCGTGCAAGTTAGAAGATGGCGCCAAAGGTTTTTTGGTTTTTAGATTTTTTCTTTAAAAACTACTTATATTAGCTTTTAACTTTAAAAACAAATTTTTTAATAAAATCTGAGTTTTTGCGTTTAATTAGTATACATTAATTTGTAGTACACAAATTCTAAGTAAGCACTTAGCATTTCTGTATTTGATTAGTGTATAAATTTTGAGCTGGTAAAGTTCTAAGTGCCGTACGCGTTTAATAAGTATACATATATTTGTAGTACACACATTCTTAGTAAACACTTAATATTTTTGTATTTGATTAGTTTATAAATTTTGTGATGGTTTTAAGTGCCGTAAAGTTCTAAGTGCCGTACTTAGCATGTTTGTGTTTAATCAGTATTCATTAATTTTTAGTACAAACATTCTAAGAGAGCACATAGCATTTTTGTATTCTTCGTCCTTGTACTTAACGTTTTTGTAGCACAAGGATCTCAGAGACTAATTCACGCATGTTACTTCTAACATTTTTCTAAAACCATCGGCATATAAATTTGATTAGCGGGAGTCCTGTTTTGAGCTTTTTTTCTTTCAATGTCCAGACCTTCTAAATTTGTGTAGGTTATGGTCAAACAAAAAAAAATTTAGAGTTGATTGTAAAATTTTTAAAATTTGTGTAAAACTTTAAACATCACCGAAAAGTTTTGTAAAAAATTGGTGAGTAATTTTAAATTCATATCGAGTTTTTATATATTAAATTTTATTCAAAAAAAATTTTAATTTACATAAAAATTAAGATTATAGTTTTTTCTTTCTCTTAGTAAACAAAAATTAATTTTAAACTCTTATTTTTAAGCAATATTTCGAAAGTTTAAATAAAGAAGGTAGAATTATGGAAAGCAACGTATCTTTAAAGAACACATAACATATATTCATGTTTTATGTATATTACTTTTTTTTATTTAGAAGAAAACATTACAAAAAAGTTTACTGTCATTTTTATTAAGAAAATTTAGAATAAAAACTGTATGTAAATTTAAAACTGTTTTAATTTGTGTTGTAATTGTTAATAATTATAATATTTGTAACTAACCGATGACAGTGCCAATTTAAATGAACATGCAGATATATACATTTTGTCATAGAATTACTAGTGCTAGAATGGCAAAAGAATGTTCCCGACTCTTTTCTTCTAATGTGATTTCCTATCCTGAGGTATTCAGACAAAAAAATACATATGCAATTTCGTATGCGTATTAAATGGTACGGCTACTTCATCTGTCATTGCTTAAATTTGAGTAAATGAGAATGTTTAACAGGCAGTTTCTCTTTGTTGTTTACATTGTTACATAGAAATACATTTGGATTGGGCAGTTTGTATATTGTTAGTTATTTCGAATAAAAATATTTACTTTTTGGTTTAATTTACTTTTATTTTAAATATTTACTTCTTAATATTAAATATATAATTGAACAAAATATCAAGAAAAAAATTTGAATAATATTAGAAGAAATTGCAGTCAATTATTTTTAAAAATATATTTTGATTTATCTTAAGGTATTTATTCATCGTGGAAATGAAAATAAGTAAATCAAAAACAAATCATAATTTTTTGAAGCAGGGTTTTGATTTCTGTTTCAAATAACTTAACGTTTCCGAATAAAGAATTAAAAGGTTTTTTCTTTACCCTTTTTTTATTCAATCAAAATTTTACTTATTATTTAAAAATTTTAGCATTACAATATGATTTTCAAATTGATTCTATTCGAAAATATACTATGTTTTGGTAAATTGACAGAACGGTCACTTAATAATAACGAAAAATGGAAAGCAGGAATCAAAAGGAAAATACCTTTAAAATAATTTAAAAAAATCGGCTGAAATTTGTAAAACCGCAAAAAATAAAAAAAAATTTTTTAAGCAACACGTCTTCCCATCTTTATTTAATTAAATTCTTTATTATTAATTTAATGTTTTTTTAAAAAACTTCAAAAAGCACAACAACACACAAAATTTTTGAATATAATATTTTCTATATAAAAATTAAGATTATATTCTAATACTAGTAATTCTATACATTTTGTTATATAACTCATATGCAACTAACTTCGTTTCTTAATGATTTATAATAATTATTATACTAATATATTATTGTTATCTCTTTTTAATATTAATGAATTTACTTTTGTACATGAATTTGCTTTAGTCTGAATAAAAACATGTAACAAAGGTTATCAGCAGCAGGAGCAACTAAATCGTGATAATTATCATATATGGAGTATTCAGATAGAGGTAAAGCTTATAAAAACCAATCTTTGGGATTTTGTAGCTGGTTCAAAAACACTGGAATCTGTTGACAGTACAAAAAAGGATAAATGGAAATAATTCGATAGAAAAGCCAGGGCAGATTTAGTATTATCTATTAGTGCACCTTATTTAAAAGACGTAAAAGATTGTGAAACTTCCAAATCCGTTTGAAATAAACTAAAATGCATGTTTGATTCAAAAGGCCCTGCTCGGAAAGCAAATTTAATAAAAACTTTAGTAATAAAAAAGGCAAAAAGTGATGTAGAAATTCAAAATCATATTAACTATTTTTTTTGAAATCGTTGATAAACTAAAATCCATAAATATGCAAATTAATGACGAATTATTAATAATCCTTTTATTATACAGCCTTCCGGAGACATTTCAAAACTTTAGAATTACTATTGAGTCCAAAGATATACTCCCAAAAGTTGGTACCCTAAAAAGAAAAATTATTGAAGAGCTTGTTCTTCCCAAACATCACAGCTTTTGAATATAAATACAAAAGAAATTTTAAAAATTTTTGCAAATAAACCGAGGTATCTACCTTCATAATAATTGATGATGATAACCTAAATAACAACTAATGGGTTCTTGATAGAGGTGCGACTTCGCATATGTTTAACAATGCTAATAAATCATTAAAAATTTATAAAACTGTAAACATTGAATTAAACCTAGTAAAGAAACAAACGATAAAAGTAAATGCAATTGGATCTTTTAACTTTATGTCTACTATGGGATAATCGCATAAATTTGCGAGATGTATTATATGTACCAAAATTACGTGTAAACTTATTATCAGTAACAAAAAATGGTACAAAACAAGTAAAGAAACAGTCGATCGGTGAAACCGACTTAGAATTACCCTACACCTATTTGTTTCAAATTTATTGAGAAGCACATAAGTCATTTTAAAACCGTAAAAGCTTTTATTAGTTTGATCGTAAGACATAGCTACCCAAATTAACTTAATAATACTAAAAACATTTTGTAGTTATTGTATCAATTCAAAAATATTAAAAATTCTTACTAATTTATCCAAATTATTAAAAACAAAAGAACTTGAAAAAAATGTATTCATAAAATGCAATTACAAAATTACATATTTAAAACTTTTTATCCAATTCAATAAAAAATTTCAGATTCTATTATTGAAATGTGATTTCTGCTTACCTATGTAGCTATTAAATTTAAAAATGGAATAAAGAGAGGAAAAATTTATCAATAGTTAAAACTTATTGGTAGATTTATTGAAAAAATTTTTTTTTTTTTTTATGGAGTAGTTTTTTTTTTATATATCATATTTAATCGGCTTATTTTTTCCCATACAAATATAAATATCCCTCAGGGTAAACTATATGACCAATTTTAATGAAACCACAATCAAAAGAAAGGTTTTTTTTGTTTTCATATTACAAGGATATTTTTTTTTAATTTAACGTAAATTTGAATTTAACGGTCACGCGGTTCAAAGTTGTAGCTTATGACTCTAATATTATACGCCGAATTTCTATGTAAATGTAATTAATTTTCGGTTTATAACTCGCAGCTAAATCTAAATCAAACTAATTATTATAGGCAAGGACTTATGTATATCTTTCTTGTTTTTTTGTTTAGTTCAAATATTCAATGAACAAGGAGATTGAAATCTTTTTAAATTTTTTTTTTTTTGTTTTTTTCTTTACTTAAAAAGTGAACTAGATTTAAATTCTTGTGAAAAAAAAAAATAGTTCTGTTCAATATGAAAGCAATACATTTTGTTTGTACAGTAATTTTCATTTATAATGAACTCTATTTTAACAAAATTATGTTTACAAAGACAGAAAAGTAAAAAACAAAAAATTGCATATATAATTTCTATTTGCTTCCGTTTATTACAATTTTGTTTTGAATAAAATTATTAAATCAACGTAAAATAAAAACATATTTCTTTTATTTAAACTTATTATATCTAATAATATAGCTTAGCGATTAATTTCGTATTTTTTAAAATAAACGCATCAAAAATACAAAAAAAAAAATTAGAAGAAAATCATTAGAAGAAAAAGCATTATACATAGCCTTGGGGCTGACACATCAAATAAAATTCTAGAAAATGAGTTCGAAGTGTCTATTCTACAATTAGCACATTCTATAATATTTAAAGTTTTATACTATTTTTTTTAAAATTCACAGCATTCTTTTAAAACGACATTCGTTTATTACGACGAATATTTTCCGTCCCTTCATGTTCGTTATAAACGAAAAGTACTGTATATGGTTTTTGTTTTGCTAAAACAAAATATTTTGTTAATCGTATATTGTTGTTGCTTTTTGTTAAGTTTTTTGTAAAATAAACAAAACGACTTATGAAATATATTCTGTAGTTGTCATTACGTTTGAGTTTGTTAATTTTTAATAATTAAAAAAATGTTATAAAATATATTTTTTAAGAAAAATTATCTGCTCCTTATGTATAAACCAAATTCAACGCGTCTGGCGTACAACTTCTGTCAAAAATTTTTGAAATAAGTAGTTTTGTAAATAAATTTACATGAAACCAAGAATTTTAAAAATTTTAAAATTGACAAAGCGTATAAAAACATTCTAATTGTTTTTTCTTATGTTCTCTCCGATTAAGTTTTAAAAATAATTGAAAATACCTATAATATGTTGACAAAAACAAAAAAATAATCTTTCTTAAAAAAAATTATTTGTTTCTTAAGATCCAACGTAAATAAAAGTGTACGTCGTATAATTTCTGTCAAAAAATTAAGAAATAAGCAGGTACATTCTTGAATTTACATGAGAGCAACCAAAATAATTTATAATTAAAAAATATCTTATATTCAAAATAATTCAAAATACCTATAATATGAACTTTTTTGGAACAAAATTAAAACATTCAAATAAATATTTTTCGATAAATTAAATAATGTACGCGCTTATTGATTAATGGATATGTAGAAAAACGCATTGACGTACTGGCTTTGAAAATTTGTACGTCGTATGTTAAGCGCTAATAATTGAAAAGCGCTAATAATTTTACATTTTAAACATCGAATGTTTTTTTTATAATATAAAATTATTTTTAGTTTTACTTTGACATAACGAACGAATATTATATAATGCATACGTTCCTTTTAGCGAAAAGTGTAGATGAAGAGTAGTATATAAAACACTAAGTTTTTTTTCAAGAATATATAAATGTCAGATTAATTGTCATACATATACTTGACATTTTAAAACTTTATGTCATTTGGGAAGTTAATTAATAATTTAATATTTAATTATCTACTCCTCTCATCTACTCTTTCACTAGAGCTGCTGTAGCCTAATAAAGGAACGCAAGCAATAACACTTATGTATTTGATTTAAGAAACTTATGTGTCATGACTCATGACCATACATAGAAATATATTTTTGTCTTTAAAAAACTTAAGAAAAATTAAATAAATAAACTAGACAAAAAGGTATAAAGTAAACTAAAGAATTAAGAATAATTTTGTGTATATTTTTTAGAACGTTAAATAGGTATACATTTGTAGTAAAAATTTCAGATTTTATTATTGAAAGCAGTTCCTACTTGCCTATGTAGCTATTAAATTTAAAAATGGAATAAGGGGTAGAAACATTTATCAAAAGTTAAAACTTATTCTTAGATTTATTGAAAAATTTTATTCCTTGTAGTAATTTTTGTATAACTATAGTATGTACATATGTAGGTATATTATAAATTTTAAAATTAACTTAACTTCTGCCAACTTGACTATTATTTTGTACTTCTGGCAGCTTCTAGTGATATGTTAAATTTTGTTGTACATATTATGTATTCATAGAACTTTCTAATTAGGATACAGAATACATAAATAGTTCAAATAGTACTAAAATGTTTAGAAAAAAAGTATAGTTTTCTATATGAAGGACAGCAATAACTCGAATTTTAGCTATTTGACTTCAGTAAATATAGGAATATGTTTAGAAATTTAATCAAATTTTTAGAACATTATATATTAGAACAATATTTATATGTATTTAGAATTTAAACCGCTGTTTTTTGTGTAGTAACTGCACCAAATTATACTCTCTTTAAAAAGGTTTAGGCTATAGGAATAAAACCCACAAATATTTAACAACGTTTTTATAATTGAAAAAAAATTTTTTTTTTTGTAAGAAAATTTCAAGCGCAAGAATTGTTGACAACATTGTTGCCAGAATTTTTATGACGTATAGGAAAAACAAATAATTTTTCGTGTAAAATTAGTACAAAATAAATTACACAAAAAGAATTTTTTATGTAAATTTAAACGCAAAAACAGCTCAAATTTCGAGCACAGGGCGAGACTAATAAATTTTAAAAATGAAAAAAAAAAATTTACTATTATTTTGTACTTCTTGCAGCTTTAATACTTCTTGCAGCTATGGTTATTACGCTAGTCTTGTGTATTTTCGCATTGTCAACAACTTATCAAGCGTCAGTGACATTGGTTTCTGCCAATTTATTAAATAACTAAAGTTGAGCTTGATATTATTTTGTCTATGTAAATTGATGGCTGCAATGAGCGACACAGTTCGTCCTCTGATAGTTGACAGTATGACATGAGGTGCAGTATTGTTCTTTGAGCAAGCTTTAGCTCTCCGAAGATATGAGTTTAATCCAGATTCAACAATAAATACAATTTTTTCACGTTGCGGGGAGTTTTGCGAAAAGTGCATAGCATAATTTTTAGGTTGTTCTATAGTACTTTCAGAGTTAAAACGATCAATGTTAAAAGTAGCTAGTTTTAGTGTTATCCTTAAACATATCAATGCTTTAAAGATATTAAATAGTTGTTGTGCTAGGCTTTACATTTTTTGCTTTCAAATACTTTAAACTTAATATTTTTCAAAATTAATGGACTGATTGCGTTCTATTATTTCTTCTATATTTAAAATTACCGTAGTTAAGTTGAATTGCATTTTACCACCGCATAATTTTTGTACCGTCTTAATATAGATGTAACTGTATTTTTATTAGTACCAGCTAGTTCTGCTGATTCAACTATTGTCTTACCTTCTTCATAAATTTTTATTAATATTTCTTTTTTTTTTAAGGTTATCTTATTATTGGTTGCTAAATTACGACGAATAACTAAATTTGCTATATTTTCATTAGCTAACAGACTAAGCTACTAAGATGGTGAAAGTATTCGTAAACACATCTTTTAACAAATAAATTTGAATTTAAAATACGTTAATTTGAAACGAAAAATATTTAAGTTGAAATCAAAAATCTTGAAGTTGAAATGAAAGATCTTTATTTTAATTTTAAAAAGCTTTACTTTATTTCGAATAAACGTTTAGTTGATCCAAAAAAACGTTAAGTTGACCCGAAATACCTATAATATATATTAAAAAAAAATTTGTCGTTTATTTGGTTTTTAATTTAAAAAATATGATACTATAATATGTTTTATGGTAAGATTCTAAGCCTTTTAAAAATATAAAATTATTAAATGAGAACGAAAATAAGAAAGAACCCTCGCGTATCAAATTTAAAGTTTCTAAAATTTTAAGATAAGCTTTTTAATTTTGGGATTTCTTAGGAGGCTACTTTCACGCCCAAAAAAAAACCTGCAGCTCAAATTTCATGAAGGTGACGCTGTTAGTCAGGATTTAAACCCATGGGCCGATTTCGCCCATATACAATTCCCGCCGTAATTTAAGTACTAGTAACTTTGAAACTTTGATGAAATTTAACCTCTAGTACTTTAAGTACGACAGTTAAAATTTCATCAAGATAGCCATTAGTTTTTGAGTTATTCTGCCTACGTACAGACGGACGGACGGACGTGGCTATACTGAGTAAGGAGATCACGCTAATCACAAATAGGAAGAGTATATACCTAGTTCGTGGTTGCTTGGTTACAAACCCCATACCAAAGGTAATATACCCTTTTCCTATTTCATAGGTGTAGAGTATAATAATCATAATATAAGATTTGATAAAAATTTAGCTATCATAACCAATAACAAAAATGAAGTTATTTTACAAGCTGAAAAAAGAGGAAATTTATATTGGGTAAAAGAGAAAACCATTCATGAGGCAAATAAGGTTCATGTAAATAATAATATATCTTTATGGCACCATAGATATGGACATTTAAATCACCAAACGTTAGAAGACATGATAACAAAAAGAGGAAATCTGGTATAAACGTTGAAACAATTACTTAGGATTAAAAAAAATGTGAAATTTGTATACATCTAAGCAAACTATTCAACCATTCTCAAAAATGAAATCTATAAATGGAAACCGAAGAGTACCCTTAGAGCTCATACATAATGACGTGAACGGTTTAATTAAACAAAAGTCAAGTCGCGGAGCTCAGTATTTTATCACCTTTACCGATAAAACGGTGGTCAGATGTGTACTTTCTTTGGCGCAAAAGTGAATCTTCAAGTGCATTTCAGAAATATAAAGCCTTGGTTGAAAATGCTACTGATTTCCGTATTAAAATTTTAAGTACCGACAATGATAAGGAATATATGAATAACAATTTTACACAATTTTTAGATCAAAAAAGTATACGCAACGAATTATCAGCAGAATATACGCCCCAACAAAATGTCGTTTCTGAAAGGAAAAACCTAACTTTAATTGAGATGGCCAGATCAATGTTTCTTAAATTTGAATTATCAAAAACTTTATGGGCAGAAGCAATATCAAGAGCAAACTCTATACGTAATAGGTGTGCTATATCAAGTTTGAACGGAGATTCCACCTTATAAAGGGAAAGGTAGAAAACCAAAGTAGGCTATTTTACAGTGCTTGGAACACCGGCATATGTTCTACAAAATGGACCTGGTAAACAAAAATTTGGACGTAGATCAACACTATTTTACTTAGTAGGATATTGTCAAAATGCAAAGGCATACAGATTATTGCCTTTGCAAATTTATTAACAACAACAAACAAAAAATAAAGCCGTAAAAAGTATAGATGTAGTCTTACTAAATGAACTACAAAATAATTTTAAAGATGATGCAAATATTTAAATAGAAGTAGTAAAATTAAAACAAAAGATGAAAATATAGATACTGAAGAAACCGAAAAACAAGATGAAAATATTAACAACAGTGAACAAAAAATTATTAGATATAAAAGAGGAAAAACGAAAATAAATCGTCTGGGAACAAGAGGAAGACCTAAGAAAAACTTTGAAAGTTATTTATACAGGGTGTTCCCTACTCGATGGTCTTCCTTCAAATGGGTGATCGGGCATATCGAGCAGAACAAAAAATTGTATGAAAGGGGGGGGTCTATTTTCATTAGTTTAGAAGTTATGGGGCCTTAACTATTTTCAATCATAATTTAGTTTTATTTCGATAAAATTGGAACTAAATAAGATAAAAAAAAAGTAAGTATAGCATTTAAATGCTTATTAATGCAGGTTTCTTAAGAAAAACATTACTCTAAAGTTTCTCAGTCTGAGGTTATAAGGGCTTAAAGTCCAATATTTTTAACAAAATATCAATTAAATCCCTTTTACCAAGAAAATAACGGTATTAACATAACAGTTTTTTTACTTCAAAATATTACCCTTCTATTTCCCTGCATTTTGAGTATACTAGCACTTTTATAGCTCAAAAACTTTGAAAGTTATAAAGCAAAAACTTTTTTGAGATACCTGAAATTTATTTCATAAATTTAACAAATTTTTGCATTTTCTTAAGAAACCTGCATTAATAAGCATTTAAATGCTATACTTACTTTTTTTTTATCTTATTTAGTTCCAATTTTATCGAAATAAAACTAAATTATGATTGAAAAATAGTTAAGCCCCATAACTTCTAAACTAATGAAAATAGACCCCCCCCTTTCATACAATTTTTTGTTCTGCTCGATATGCCCGATCACCCATTTGAAGGAAGACCATCGAGTAGGGAACACCCTGTATATCCGAAGATTCTTCCGACGGTGATACACCTTTTATAAGTTATTATGTTACAGAAGGAAATAGCCATGCAGTGTTAAATAAAGACATTGATTGACAATGGAATAACGCAATTTTAGATAATGGGAAGCTCACCACCGAAATAACACTTGGGCATTAGACGACAAACCTAAAAATAATAATGTAATAAAATGCCGATGGATATTAACAAATAAATATGACGCAGAAAAAAACATACTTAAAAGAAAGGCACGATTGGTAGCTAAAGGATACTCACAAATTTCAGGGAAAAAATTTCAAGAAACTTATGCTCAAGTTGCTAAGTAGAGGTATATTCGAACATTAATAGCAATAGCACTAGAAAGGAATATGGCTCTCCATCAATTCGATGTGACAACCGCTTATCTGAATGGAGAATTAAAGGAAGAAAATTTTTTTTTTTATTCCATATTATGACATTTTTTAAACAAATGTGAAATCATTTAAAAATAAAGTATGCAAGCTTAATAAAACCCTGAAACAAGGCCTGAAACAAAGTGGTCGTATACAGTATCAAAAACTAGATGGATTTTTGCAAAAAATCGTTTGCACTCGAATAAATAGTGAACCTTGCCTTTACACTTACCAGAATTAAGAAAATTTATTATATATTGGAATTTACGTATATGATATAATTGTTTCCGCAAGTAATGAAAATATCGCAAGATGGTTTGATGAAAAATTAGAGAATTGTTTTGAAATAAGATGGACAACCAAAACAATTTCTAGGAATTGAATTCAATTATATGAAAGATGGCAGTATTGTTCCCACTCAAAGGAAATTTATTGAACACATTTTGAACAAATTTAACATGACTAATTGCAACGAAATTAAATTACCAGCAGATCCAAATCTCAAAATCTCAAAAGAATGTGTCCTCAAAAATCAAGTAAACGAGGAAGATTATAGTTGCCCTTGTCAACTTTTAGATACCCGTGCATACATACCCACTATGGTGTATAAAATAAACCATAATTTACTTCCCTTATACATTTAACTCATTACCCCATAATTTTGATGTAAAAAAAAATTAAATTAACAAAAAAAAAATCTCAAAACAAAAAACAAAATTTTCATTCATTGTCGCATAAATTTAGGTTAAAAAAAAAAAAAAAAAACAAAAAAAAATTTAACTTTAGCTTAAAAAAAAAAAACAAAAAAAAAAAAATTGGCCCACCCTAAAAGTCCGATGGTCCGAATGATGTCCAACTTTGCCCCCTAACTTGCCCTATTACTTTACCTGCCCAATTTTAATTTTAACCTTGTAGCTTCATTAGATTCACAGTTATTGAATCGAAAACTTTGTATGGCAGCCCCCCAAAATGGGGCCCTAACATTTTGAAACTTCATATAAGTGCGCGATTCATTATATAACTAACCGTGTGTAATTTTATGTATAGTATAATTAGTTTTGAAGAAATTCATATTGGTGCAAATAAGTTGTATGGCAGCCCCCCCGAAAATGGGGCCCTAACATTTTGAAACTTCATATAAGTGCTCGATTCATTATATAACTAACCGTGTGTAATTTTCACCCTCGTAGTATAATTAGTTTTCAAGAAATTCATATTGGTGCAAAGAAGTTGTATGGCAGCCCCCCGAAAATGGGGCCCTAACATTTTGAAACTTCATATAATTGCTCGACTCATTATATAACTAACCGTGTGTAATGTTCATCCTCGTAGTATAATTAGTTTTGAAGAAATTCATATTGGTGCAAATAAGTTGTATGGCAGCCCCCCGAAAATGGGGCCCTAACATTTTGAAACTTCATATAAGTGCTCGATTCATTATATAACTAACCGTGTGTAATTTTCACCCTCGTAGTATAATTAGTTTTCAAGAAATTCATATTGTTGCAAAGAAGTTGTATGGCAGCCCCCCGAAAATGGGGCCCTAACATTTTGAAACTTCATATAATTGCTCGACTCATTATATAACTAACCGTGTGTAATTTTCATCACCGTAGTATAATTAGTTTTGAAGAAATTCATATTGGTGCAAAAAAGTTGTATGGCAGCTCCCCGAAGCCTTGGTCCGATTTTAACCAAAAACAATAGGGAACCTACAAATTGTCTAAAAATTACTTTGTGAAAGTTTCAGAACTCTAGCTCTTATAGTTTTTGAGTTATCGTGCTGACGGACGGACGGACGGACGGACACACATAGCTAGATCGATTCACTTTTCGATGCTGATTCGATACGTACCCTTGACACTATATCTAGCTCTTATATTTCGATGCGTTATAAACGGAGGAGTAATTTTAATATACCCGATGTTCATATAAAAATGGGAACAATACCTCATCAAAACCTTATTGGCTTCTTTGTTAATCTAGCTATTACAATTCGCCCAGATAAAGCCCATACTGTTAACGTTCTGAGCCAATAATAATTTTGGAATGGCACACTGGAATACTGCAAAAAGGGTAGTAAGATATTTAAAACCAACTGATTATTTTTTTTTTTTTTTTGCCGGCACCTCTACGTGCTAACTGTTCACTGTGATAGGCTAAACAGCCTGACTATATATGTGCATGTCGGAACAAGGGCGATATATTCATATATTAGATCAAATGAATTCCACATACAATTTCAACATGAGATAGTACTACGCCTTATAACATGTAGAAATGTCTTAGATTTTCAATAAATGCAGTTCTTTTTTTGTTTATATTGTAATATTTTGTAATATTTTAAATGCAGTTCTTTTTTTGTTTATATTGTAATATTTTGTTATATAGTATTCTATATCAGTGAGTTATATTATTTAATTGAATTATTTGTTTACATTTTGTATTTGTTTATATTGTTATATTTATGTATTTTTTATTAAAGATATATTTATATAATTTATATAATTTAATTATTTATTATCATTATATAACCATTAATTTGAACCCAAAGGCGAATGGTAGCTGAGTCGAGTTGAAAACCAGATAAAAGTTTTTTTTCACTTTCACTGGGATTCGAACCCGGGGCCTTTCGCATGAAAGGTCGGCACCCTAACCACTGTGCCACCCAGCCGCAGATATTAAAAGATATGCAGATACCGATTGGGCAAGTAATAACGACGACAAGAAATCATATGCAGGATATTTCTTTAAATTGTCGAATGGACCAATTTCATGGGGAGTAAAAAAAACACCTGATTTATCAACAGCGGAATATATGTCAATGACAGAAGCAGCTAAAGAAGCTATTTATTTGAGAAACCTGCTATATGAAATAGGCTTTAGAAAAAAGGAAGCAATAATCCTCTATAATGAAAATCAAAGTGCGCAGTGCATGGCACAAAATGACATAGTGAACAATCGCAATAAGCACAGAGACATAAAGCATCATTTAATTAAGATGTCGTAGCAGAAGGTAGAATTAAATTGCAGTAATTAACAACGATTCTATGCCAACAAACGTCGTCACAAAAACTCTTACTGGTTCAAAGTTTAAGAAGTGTATATAAAGCCTAGAAATGTTTAACTTAAAACAAAAAATTATTTTATTATACAAAAACAAGGACTTCGAATTTTTTAACCGAAATAACGAGTATTTTGGAAGCTTCTTTATCAAACGCTCCTACCAGTAATATACCGACCAAAATCTCTAAGGCGCTTAATAAACAAATATGGAGCTAATAAAGGCTGTAGAACGCATTTCAATCAAAGTAAATTTGATTGAAATGCGAATTTGGCTTTCATCATTCTTAACTTAAAAACTTTAGAAAAGTACTGGAACTTAATAATGAATAATCACTTGAGGCTGAATGAAAATGAGCCTACTGGCCATGATTATTTTGAGAACAACAAATTTAAACAAATCAAAAATATTTACAAATACACAGTAATTGAACTAAATACAAAATTAATGAATATATCTTCATCTCCGGCTACAGCACAAAGCACCAGCCTGTTACAAGGTAACCAAGATGTTAATGTGAATCAACCGAAAATTGATATACCTAAGTTTTCTGCAAGCTACTCCGACTGGAAATCTTTATAGATTTATTCATGGAAGTTATTAACAACAATACAAACATAGACAAAGTTCATAAACATAGACAAAAATTTTATTATTTGAAAGCTACCGTTTTTGGGAACCTGCGGAGCTAATCAAACATTTTCCAGTTACAGCTGAAAAATATCACTCTGCTTGGAATATTTTCGATAAAAGGTACAATAATACAAGGATTCTTTTATCTGCACAATTGAAAACTTTTCTGAATCAACCAATACTAACTAAAAAATCAGGCAGAGCCAAAAACTAAATGACACCTCAAAAGAATGTTTATTGGCTATTCAGAATTTGGAAACCTCAAACTGGGAACCAATCTTAATACACTTATTGACTCAGAAATTGGACAAAGAAACTCATCGTCTATATGAACAATCATTAATTAATTCAAATTTAAATTTTTTAAAAAACCTTATTGATTCTACTTTTTTTTTTTAATTAATTTTCTCTAATAATAATTAAGAAAAATAATAAATAATAAAAAATTAACACAAATTATTTTAATTTTAAAATTATCATTATTTTATTATTTTAAAAAATTAATCAATATAAAAATGGATGCATTTCGAGCATAGCCCATCATCAGCACTGCACGATTGCAATTAAATATAAATATATGTATATATATGTATTAGAGAACCCTTATAAATATATTATGTCATAAATCAAATTAAATTAAAAAATAAAAAATAAAAATTGGACGAAATTTAAACAAAATTACAAAAACAAAATCAAATAAAATTATAACATATTAAAAAATAAAATAAAATAAAAATTGAACGAAATTAAAACAAAAACAAAATTAAATAAAATTATAACATATTAAAAAATAAAATAAAATAAAAATTGAACGAAATTAAAACAAAATTACAAAAACAAAATTAAATAAAATTGTAACATATTATAAAAGTTTTTAAACATTCGTCAAGTTAAATCAAAAAAGAAATATTTTAAATAAACTAATAAATTGAACGGAATTACAAAAACAAAAAATTTTTTATATTATAATAAGTTAGCGAATGCTATCAAATAAAAACGTATCAGTATTTCCTTTGTCTGCATTCATATTGTTGTTGTCTTTATTAATGTAAAAAGTTTCATATGCATCTAATTTTGCTGGGTTCCTAATACATTTTACTAAATTAAGTTCGTATGAATTTAAGTTGAGATGGAGTTTCTCAAATACTCAAATACAAATACTCCAGATTTTTTATGTTGTCCGTTTTTAATATAGCTTAAATGTTCTTTGAATCTATCCCCTATTTTCCTTTTGGTTTGTCCATAATAATTAATATTGCACTCTTTACATGTAATTTTATATATACCTGATTTATTTACATTCTCAGGTTTGTTTTTGGTTGATTTAAATAAATAGCCAATTTTGTTTTTATTCTCATATACAATATCCATATTAAATTTTTTATAAATGGGTTTAAGATGATTTGTGACCTCCGGAATATAATTGAAAGAAATCCTTTTTCTTTTTAAATTATTTGGTGTATTTAAATTTTGTCGAATTAGTGTTGTCATGTTATTTTTCTTATTCCGTTTAGAATGTATTGCAACTAATTCGTCTACTAATGTTTCTGGGTATCCATTAACATTAGCAATTTCTTTAATGTAATTGTATTCTATTTTGAAATTATTGATGGATAAAGGTAATTTACATAAACGATGTACCATTGAATGGAAACTGGCATGTTTATGTTGAATTGGACAAAACGAATCTGAAGTTATATATCTCATAGTTGATGTTGGTTTATGATATATACCGATATCAATTTTGTTCCCATTTCTCTTCAGTTCTAAATCTAAAAATTGTAGTGTATTGTCTCTTTCCAATTCATACGTAAAATTAATGGTTGTGTATTGCTGATTGATAATATTTAAAATGTTTAGATACTCTGTTTTTTTGACAATGGCGAAAATATCATCAACATACCTCAACCAAATTTTGGGGAGTAAATTTAATTTCATTAGATTTATCTCAAATTCAGCCATGAATATTTCAGCAATAAAAGGGGAAAGCGGATTTCCCATGCTGGTGCCCTGTTCAATTTTATAAAATTTGTTTCGAAATTGAAAAAAATTTTGGTTCATGCATGTGTGTGCCGCTTTTAAGTATGTTCTCCTTTTTTGTATAGGAACATTAACTTTCCTTAAATAGTTTCCATAGAAACATAGTGCGTCGGATACTGGAATGGACGGGAAGAGCGATTCAATGTCAAATGAAATCATAATTTCATCGTCCTCAATTTTAGCTTCTTTTATTTTATCCACGAACTCGTACGAATTTATGACCGAAAGACTTTCGAAAGGTGGTAAACTCTTCATTTCCTTTACTAACCATTTTGCTATTTTGTTGGTTGGAGCATTAATATTAGAGCAAATAGGTCTCATTTTGTTACCTACTTTATGGATTTTTGGTAAACAATATAAAGTAGGGACAATTGGATTTGAGACTATTAGTGCCATCTTGGTTCTATAGGTGACCGTATCCGTGATTGCTTTTAAAAATTCTTTTGTTTCTTTCAACATACTTGGTAATGGGTCCTTTTTAATTTCAACATATGGACCTTCCCTGATCGTATTTAGAACTCTTTCATCATAATCCTGTTTATCTATGATTACTATTTTATTACCTTTATCCGCATTCAAATAAAAACAGTCTTTTTCATTTAAGCTTTTAATGATTTCAAAATATCTTTTATCTGAATTGCATGTAGTTTTATTATTAATAGGTAGCATTTGTTTTACCTTATTTCTAATTTGTTGTTGGACATTTTTTGTCTTATATTTAATGGATGTCTCAATATCTACAATTGCATCAACTATTGGCGTAACTTTAGGTTTTATGGAAAATTTTAAACCTTTGTTTAAAAAATTTAATTCTTCTACACTAAAATTTTGAGTTGATTGATTAATCACAAAATTGTCTATAAATTTAGGTTCAAGTTTTCTATTATATATTGGATTTTCTACAATTAGTTTATTTAATTTTCTTTTTAAATTTAAAACCTTTTTATCAACTTGTTTTTTAATATTTAAAATTATGGTGTCATTATAATATTCATTAAATTTTTCTATTTCAAACGCATCAAAATTTTTTGTTAGTTGGAGATGAAGCGAGTATGTTTCTAATTCTATTGCCTCTAGTCTTGAATATTGATATTTAGTTTCTAGTTTAAGCCATAGTTTTTGTGATTTTTCAATTACTAGTTTTGTTCTTGAGTTATTTACTGCACATTTTATTTTAATAAATTTCGGAAAAATTTTTTTATTTTTACACTCTTTAAGAAAAGCTATATCTTCTTTAATTAAATATATTTTGGTTTGCAATCGAGCAAAGCGGATTAAATTTGGATTGGTTGCCATTTTTTAATATAAAAATTAATCCTTGTAGAATCGATTTTAATTCAAATTTAAATTTTTTAAAAAAACCTTATTGATTCTACTTTTTTTTTTTAATTAATTTTCTCTAATAATAATTAAGAAAAATAATAAATAATAAAAAATTAACACAAATTATTTTAATTTTAAAATTATCATTATTTTATTATTTTAAAAAATTAATCAATATAAAAATGGATGCATTTCGAGCATAGCCCATCATCAGCACTGCACGATTGCAATTAAATATAAATATATGTATATATATGTATTAGAGAACCCTTATAAATATATTATGTCATAAATCAAATTAAATTAAAAAATAAAAAATAAAAATTGGACGAAATTTAAACAAAATTACAAAAACAAAATCAAATAAAATTATAACATATTAAAAAATAAAATAAAATAAAAATTGAACGAAATTAAAACAAAAACAAAATTAAATAAAATTATAACATATTAAAAAATAAAATAAAATAAAAATTGAACGAAATTAAAACAAAATTACAAAAACAAAATTAAATAAAATTGTAACATATTATAAAAGTTTTTAAACATTCGTCAAGTTAAATCAAAAAAGAAATATTTTAAATAAACTAATAAATTGAACGGAATTACAAAAACAAAAAATTTTTTATATTATAATAAGTTAGCGAATGCTATCAAATAAAAACGTATCAGTATTTCCTTTGTCTGCATTCATATTGTTGTTGTCTTTATTAATGTAAAAAGTTTCATATGCATCTAATTTTGCTGGGTTCCTAATACATTTTACTAAATTAAGTTCGTATGAATTTAAGTTGAGATGGAGTTTCTCAAATACTCAAATACAAATACTCCAGATTTTTTATGTTGTCCGTTTTTAATATAGCTTAAATGTTCTTTGAATCTATCCCCTATTTTCCTTTTGGTTTGTCCATAATAATTAATATTGCACTCTTTACATGTAATTTTATATATACCTGATTTATTTACATTCTCAGGTTTGTTTTTGGTTGATTTAAATAAATAGCCAATTTTGTTTTTATTCTCATATACAATATCCATATTAAATTTTTTATAAATGGGTTTAAGATGATTTGTGACCTCCGGAATATAATTGAAAGAAATCCTTTTTCTTTTTAAATTATTTGGTGTATTTAAATTTTGTCGAATTAGTGTTGTCATGTTATTTTTCTTATTCCGTTTAGAATGTATTGCAACTAATTCGTCTACTAATGTTTCTGGGTATCCATTAACATTAGCAATTTCTTTAATGTAATTGTATTCTATTTTGAAATTATTGATGGATAAAGGTAATTTACATAAACGATGTACCATTGAATGGAAACTGGCATGTTTATGTTGAATTGGACAAAACGAATCTGAAGTTATATATCTCATAGTTGATGTTGGTTTATGATATATACCGATATCAATTTTGTTCCCATTTCTCTTCAGTTCTAAATCTAAAAATTGTAGTGTATTGTCTCTTTCCAATTCATACGTAAAATTAATGGTTGTGTATTGCTGATTGATAATATTTAAAATGTTTAGATACTCTGTTTTTTTGACAATGGCGAAAATATCATCAACATACCTCAACCAAATTTTGGGGAGTAAATTTAATTTCATTAGATTTATCTCAAATTCAGCCATGAATATTTCAGCAATAAAAGGGGAAAGCGGATTTCCCATGCTGGTGCCCTGTTCAATTTTATAAAATTTGTTTCGAAATTGAAAAAAATTTTGGTTCATGCATGTGTGTGCCGCTTTTAAGTATGTTCTCCTTTTTTGTATAGGAACATTAACTTTCCTTAAATAGTTTCCATAGAAACATAGTGCGTCGGATACTGGAATGGACGGGAAGAGCGATTCAATGTCAAATGAAATCATAATTTCATCGTCCTCAATTTTAGCTTCTTTTATTTTATCCACGAACTCGTACGAATTTATGACCGAAAGACTTTCGAAAGGTGGTAAACTCTTCATTTCCTTTACTAACCATTTTGCTATTTTGTTGGTTGGAGCATTAATATTAGAGCAAATAGGTCTCATTTTGTTACCTACTTTATGGATTTTTGGTAAACAATATAAAGTAGGGACAATTGGATTTGAGACTATTAGTGCCATCTTGGTTCTATAGGTGACCGTATCCGTGATTGCTTTTAAAAATTCTTTTGTTTCTTTCAACATACTTGGTAATGGGTCCTTTTTAATTTCAACATATGGACCTTCCCTGATCGTATTTAGAACTCTTTCATCATAATCCTGTTTATCTATGATTACTATTTTATTACCTTTATCCGCATTCAAATAAAAACAGTCTTTTTCATTTAAGCTTTTAATGATTTCAAAATATCTTTTATCTGAATTGCATGTAGTTTTATTATTAATAGGTAGCATTTGTTTTACCTTATTTCTAATTTGTTGTTGGACATTTTTTGTCTTATATTTAATGGATGTCTCAATATCTACAATTGCATCAACTATTGGCGTAACTTTAGGTTTTATGGAAAATTTTAAACCTTTGTTTAAAAAATTTAATTCTTCTACACTAAAATTTTGAGTTGATTGATTAATCACAAAATTGTCTATAAATTTAGGTTCAAGTTTTCTATTGTATATTGGATTTTCTACAATTAGTTTATTTAATTTTCTTTTTAAATTTAAAACCTTTTTATCAACTTGTTTTTTAATATTTAAAATTATGGTGTCATTATAATATTCATTAAATTTTTCTATTTCAAACGCATCAAAATTTTTTGTTAGTTGGAGATGAAGCGAGTATGTTTCTAATTCTATTGCCTCTAGTCTTGAATATTGATATTTAGTTTCTAGTTTAAGCCATAGTTTTTGTGATTTTTCAATTACTAGTTTTGTTCTTGAGTTATTTACTGCACATTTTATTTTAATAAATTTCGGAAAAATTTTTTTATTTTTACACTCTTTAAGAAAAGCTATATCTTCTTTAATTAAATATATTTTGGTTTGCAATCGAGCAAAGCGGATTAAATTTGGATTGGTTGCCATTTTTTAATATAAAAATTAATCCTTGTAGAATCGATTTTAATTCAAATTTAAATTTTTTAAAAAAACCTTATTGATTCTACTTTTTTTTTTTAATTAATTTTCTCTAATAATAATTAAGAAAAATAATAAATAATAAAAAATTAACACAAATTATTTTAATTTTAAAATTATCATTATTTTATTATTTTAAAAAATTAATCAATATAAAAATGGATGCATTTCGAGCATAGCCCATCATCAGCACTGCACGATTGCAATTAAATATAAATATATGTATATATATGTATTAGAGAACCCTTATAAATATATTATGTCATAAATCAAATTAAATTAAAAAATAAAAAATAAAAATTGGACGAAATTTAAACAAAATTACAAAAACAAAATCAAATAAAATTATAACATATTAAAAAATAAAATAAAATAAAAATTGAACGAAATTAAAACAAAAACAAAATTAAATAAAATTATAACATATTAAAAAATAAAATAAAAATTGAACGAAATTAAAACAAAATTACAAAAACAAAATTAAATAAAATTGTAACATATTATAAAAGTTTTTAAACATTCGTCAAGTTAAATCAAAAAAGAAATATTTTAAATAAACTAATAAATTCAACGGAATTACAAAAACAAAAAATTTTTTATATTATAATAAGTTAGCGAATGCTATCAAATAAAAACGTATCAGTATTTCCTTTGTCTGCATTCATATTGTTGTTGTCTTTATTAATGTAAAAAGTTTCATATGCATCTAATTTTGCTGGGTTCCTAATACATTTTACTAAATTAAGTTCGTATGAATTTAAGTTGAGATGGAGTTTCTCAAATACTCAAATACAAATACTCCAGATTTTTTATGTTGTCCGTTTTTAATATAGCTTAAATGTTCTTTGAATCTATCCCCTATTTTCCTTTTGGTTTGTCCATAATAATTAATATTGCACTCTTTACATGTAATTTTATATATACCTGATTTATTTACATTCTCAGGTTTGTTTTTGGTTGATTTAAATAAATAGCCAATTTTGTTTTTATTCTCATATACAATATCCATATTAAATTTTTTATAAATGGG
>CAUJBZ010000430.1:0-32512 GCA_963082915.1 Dolichopus griseipennis | reverse complement strand
TAACTGTTAGGACCCATACAGAGAAACATCCCGTCTAATAGACAAACATTTGAACATTTTTGAAAACTGAGTTTCTAGAACGCCAGCATAAACAAAAGTATTTTAAAATTTTGTCACTGATCATTTTAAAAAAAAACCCTATAAAACTGAAAAGATAATTTCGGGTTGGATCTGAAATCTCATTTTAGAAAATCTCGTTTTAGAGAATCTCGTTTAGAAATCTCGGTTTAGAAAATCTCGTTTAGAAATCTCGTTTTTAGAAAATCTCGTTTTAGAAAATCTTTTTTAGAAAATCCCTTTTTTTATATTCTGGAAAAAGCTGATAATTCTGGTTTTATATCCAACTCAAAAATCCTTAAAAACCAGATTTTTCAATTAGAAACCAGATTTTTCAATTCTAAAAACTAAAAAAGATTATTATAGAACTCTCCCATTTCATTACTATTTTTCTTAAGATAGTAAGAGTCGAAGTCTCTTGGTATAAAAAAATCAAAGCTTTTAAATAAATTAGTTCTGAAGAAAATAATAATGTTTACTTATTAAGTGTTTAAACCCTTTGACTCAATTAAAATAGTAATCTAATAGTAAAACAATATCACTCTTATTTAATTCTTAAGAATTAAACGTTTCATTTACTTAACATTAAAAGGAAGGTTGGTTGGCATTAAATTGTAAATGTATTTAGAGTTTTTTTTATCTTTATTAGAAACTAAACAAAATGAATTAATTACTAATTGAGTACATTTTCATTAATAAATAAAAAACAAAATAACATTTATTGATAATTCATTGAATAATTGTTACAAAAAAAGCTTCTAGGAAATCTATCTTGCGTGCATAATATCACTAAATATATGTGTTAAAAGTTCTTTAAACAACATTTCCATGACCTTTCTTTAATTCTATTTTGTTTTTTTTTTTGCATTTTATCTTTTTAGGTTATGTTAACAATGGACAGATTATAAATAGTCATAACGCACGACAAAAAAAATGGATAAGACAATCTGTTCTGTTATATTGTTTAAGTACTTAAGCTTTTTATCTTCCTCAAATTTAAAATGTATGACTTGCTTTGTATATATTAGTGATGGGATAATATCGATAGGACTATCGATACTATCGATAGTTACCAAATATCGAAAATATCGATATAAAAAAAAATATCGATACCCTAAATTAAAAAGAATTATATGGCATCAAAATCACAGTAAGCGTTGTTATTGGATATACAATTTAGTTTGGTGATTTCCCAAAAATTTAAAATTTACTGTAAAATCGTTGTTTAAATGTAGTGTATATTTTGTGTTGAGTACATATTTAAAATTATTTATTTGATAAAAAAATAATTGGTAGGTACCACTAAATTAGTTAAACAAAAATATTTTAAAAACATATTTAATTGGTTACCAATAACTAAATGCAACATTTGCAATAAAGAATGCAAAACTAGTGGTAATACTAGTAATCTTATAGATCACATGCGAAGGTTGCACAGATCTGAGTGGGACAAAGCAATTCAAAATGAGCCTTCAACATCGTCTGGTCAAAGACCATTGCAATAATATTTTGCATCTAAAGAATCATATGATGTGAACAGTCCTAGAAATAAATTACTTTTACATAAATTAATGGGTTTTATAACTAAAGATTTTCAACCTTTCAGTATTGTAGAAGATACTGGGTTTAAAGAATTTGTAGCTGAATTGGACAGCAAATTTGTACTGCTATCTCGTAGAAATATAAGTGATGTTATGTTACCAAATCTATATGAAAACGCACGAAAAAAATTGAAAAATATGTTAAAAAATGTAGAATTATGTTCCTTAACTACCGACACCTGGACGTCATTCATTACAGAAGGATATATTACTGTAGCATGTCATTTTATAGATCGCAAAAAATTAATGTCAGCAGTTATATCAACTAAAAAGATTGAAGGTAGTCACACAGCTGACCATTTAAAAAATATATTATCTGAAATTATGATAGATTGGGAAATTTCGGACAAAGTGTCAACTATTGTCACAGATAATGCTGCAAATATTGTTGCATTGTTGTTCTTTTTTTGTTGTATTTTTTATTCAATTTTCAAATATAATACGATCGATATTAATATCGATAATATCGATAGTTAAACACAAACAATCGATAACTATCGATTGTTGGCACTATCGATATTATCCCATCACTAGTATATATATACTAGTGATTTGAAAATACTTCAAATTTTCCGCGACTTAATTCGTACGAATCAATCAATCAATTTCTTATAATTGTTTTATAAGTTCGTTATTGTATGAAATAGAGAATGAAAATAAAAATATTTTAAATATAAAAAAAGTAATAGATATATTTTTTGAAGTATGAATTCAAATTTTCTTTATTGTCATGCCAAAAAAATAATACCACTCCAAAATTTTTAAGATATACATACATATACATATTAATTTATTAATATTTCTCATTTGATAATTTTGAATTTAAAGAAAAAAATTTTATTAGATTAGGTTTAGTAAACAATTGATCTTTTTTTCACAAATTTTTACTTTTATCTTTAATTAAATTAGTATTAATTAATTAATTAATTTAATAAAAAGAAAAAAAAAACATATGGAAGAAAGATAAATGAAGAATTAGAGTTGGCATATTAAAACGTCTATACTCTTATGGTCATCCGAAATAATTTCCGAAGCAATAAAGCCAAATAAGCATCGGAAGGCATCAATTATGCCAAAATCTATATAATTACTTATAAAATAGATTTCTAATTTGACTTGTTAACCGAGGAGGTGAGAGTTCGGTTCTTTAGGGATCAACAAATATATACTTGAATAATAATTTTCTTTATAAATCCCCATGGTAATTTAATCCCCAAATAAAAAATATATGATATTAACAAATTATATACGCATCCGAAAGGAAAAGGACACGTCGTTTTACAAATACAGTAATATTTCGAAATCCGAATGACAGTTTACAAATCACTAACTATTCTACAATCCGAATTAAAAAATCCGAAAACCCCAGACTTTTATTTAATATTGAATGAGAAATAAAGCCTACGGAGATTATTTCTCTTTTAGTTTTACTTTTGTAAAATAAAAATGTATCTAAATTCTGGTAAAGGAGAATACATACTGCTTTTGAATTTAACTTTAAGATCCCTCCATAATATCATCTAGAGGGTTTTATTTATTTCACAAAATATTAAAAGAGAAGAAAAAAAAAAGATTTTTCTCTGAGAAATAACACCACGAAGGTTTTATTTCACAGGGCCATATTTCATAGCTCCAAATAAATCGCTTTCATATCATTGATGTCAATATTCGAGTTTTCGGTTTTTTTTTCAAAAAGTGTGGAAATTGTAACACATGAAAATCCAAATAAAATTTTAAACGATGCGTTCATCGTGATGTAAGTTTGTATATTAATGCAAAGAAAATTAACAAATAGGAGATTGGAGTAAAAATTACAAAAAAAGTAGTTATGTCGTATATAAATTATTTTGACGAATAATTTTTATAATTTCAAATAAAAATTATAATAATAAACTTATCACTGAGATGTGATCTTAGGAAATTTTTAGGCATAACTATACACATTTTCTTTTACACAAAACTTTTTTTATATGAAAAATATCAAAACTATATTTAGTGTGGGTTAGGAGTTTAAATATTTTAAATTTTAAATTTCCAAAAGTCTTTTTATAACACAATTACTTAACATATACTATTGCAACTATATTACAAGGTTTTAAATTATTATGAATTGGGAATTTCTTGTGGTACAGTAACACAATTATTATTAAAACAGATACATTTTTGTATATTAAATGTAAAATAAATACCATAAGTTTTTTTTAATTATTTCCATAAATTGCAGTATGATTATTATTAACAAGTATGATTCATTTTTAAAAAATTGTCTTTATTATAAATTTAATAAAAAAAAGTAATTCAATTAAATAACTCAAAATATGTAAATGTTTGTTCAAAATGTTTTACATATTTTATTTGTATATAAAAACAATAATTTTTAATACACGTGTTGTTTTTAATTTGTATCTATTTTGAAAGTATGAGTATTACATTATTATTTATATTATTACATTGAGTACAATATTAAATTATTTATTTCATATTTATTCAACGAAAAAAAAAAAAAATAATGAAATTAATAATGGTCAATGAATTGAATTAAACATATAATAAAAATTAATTAATTTCTATATATTAATATGGAAATATTTAAGTCAGATAAAATAAATTAAATAATAATTTAGTACTTCTGCAGTTTTGTAGACCTTATTGCAATATGTGATTATTATAATAATAATTATTGTATTAAAATTCCCCAATTATATCATAATTCGTATAACTTAAAATCTGTTGAAATTCGAGAGAAATTAAATATTTTAAACTTTAATAATTCAATGCTATCCCTTATCAGTGTATTTTAAACTAATATATAAATAGAACCAAATAGAATCTATTTTTAATTAATATTTATAATTTTATAAACTTTAAAAGGGCACTAAAAAAAATTTCTAGTAATTTCTCGTTTTAAATATAAATAAAAAAAAAACATGACCTTGTTAATAAATTTTACTATTTTTTTTATATACAGATTTATACAAATAATTCAATTACAAATGAAAATTATTTATCAGTTAAATCTACTATAAATATCTACTATATAATATTGAATTCTTTAAGGTGTTTATTTAGGTAAATATTAAATTTTCTTTAAATAATAAATACCATGGAATAAAATTGTTTACAAATAAAATAATCTAGAAGTTATAAAATATATTTTTAATTCATTTTTTATACCACAATAATAAATTTTATTTAGATAAATTATGACAAAAAAATGGTTCTAAATGGTTTTTATTATAAATTTCACGTGATATTTGTATTACAATAATTGTATATACATTCTTATTTTATCGGGAATGTTAACACTTTATAGTAATAATTTTAGGGAGGCATAAAATGTCGTTTAAGTTTTTACCCAAGGTTGAATTTTTCGAACCATATATAGAAAACTTTTGAAAACACTGAAAAATTAAGAAATTTCCCATTATTTATAAAACAAAACAAGCCGGTTTGTACACCAAACAGTTAACAGGGGTTTCTGTAAAACAGAGAGGCCCTATACCTATACATATAATATTCTTATAATAAAATTAATTTACACCACA
This sequence comes from Dolichopus griseipennis, assembly GCA_963082915.1. NCBI lineage: Eukaryota > Metazoa > Arthropoda > Insecta > Diptera > Dolichopodidae > Dolichopus > Dolichopus griseipennis. The sequence goes on along the minus strand of CAUJBZ010000430.1, from coordinate 27,309 downwards.
AACAAATTCTACAAAAAACAGTGCTAGAGTCTTCACCTAGATTTGAAAAGAGACACAAAGCTGTCAGAATATGTAATTAGTTGCCCTGCGTTTCTCATGTAAATAAAAATGTTTATTTAACATAAACTTTGCACAACCCTTGTTGCACAGTAATATTATTTAAAAATATAACATACTCATATTTTAAAAAGCAACCTTTCGGGAAACCCCATTAATACCAAAGAAATGTAAATGTTAAAACAAAAGTTCAAGTGTAATAGTATATAATTAAAAAACCGTACTGCATAATTAAAAACTGTTTATAGTTAGTATTAACTGTGTTAACATGAAAAGTTACACATAGATAAACAATATTAAATTGATTAAGTTTTTTTTAATAAATTTATACAAATAACATTAAAACAATAGGTTATCAAATTACACTTTGAAATTATATTGAAAAACAAAACGAGGGAAAGTGTAGTAGAGTAGACTGTGTCAACTCTGGGATATCTGTATGTACCGTAATATATATAAATATATATATTGTATCATCCGGTTAATTACTTTTGGAAAAAATTTTAGTATTTGAGTTATTTACAAAAGCAAATATAAGTTGAAATATAAGCTTTTCAAAACTCCTTAACTACACTGACTATATTTAATTCAGATCTTGACCACTAAAATTAACTAATATTGACATAGAGTAATGCTTTTTTATAAAAAAAAAAATTGTAGGGCAACAACTGAAACCCCAACTAAATTTTGCACAAACTTTTGCCATAAAACTAAACTATTTTTGACAAAATTTCAAACACAGCTTTATTAGGTATAGGATAATGCCCATATAAAAAAGTTGTATGGCAGTTACTCGAACCCGTGGAGGAAACTGGCTGGACAATGCCGATGATAGCTATTGCATAAAAACGAGTTTGTGAAAATTTCAGAATCCTAGCTCCTTTAGTTTTTTAGTTATCCTGCGGACGGTCGGAAGGACTTACATAGCTAGATCGATTTACTTTTCGATTCTGATTCAATACATACCTTTGAGTCCATTTCTATACTCCTTCTATGCGTCACAAATGTAATGGCAAATTTAGTATACCCTTTTAACCTCTAATCATACGACTATAAAAATAAGCATTGAATAAAACTTTTTCTTTAATTATATTTTTAATACAATATTAATTACTTTTATTTATATATTGTATAATTTTCAAATTAATTATTAATTCTAATTAACTTTAAGTTATGGATGATCAGTTTCAATAATTTATTTAAAAAAGATAAAAAAAAAACATTATAAATTTGTTAAAACAATTATATATTATTATAGATAATTAATTTTTTAACTTAGAATAAGTAGGTACATTTATTTTTAACTATTCAATAAGCATAAAATTCAATCAACCAATGAATAGTTAGTAGTTTTGAATTACATAGAAATTGAAATCCTAATGATAAGATAATAATATGTATAATTGTACTGTTTAATTACTTTTAATAATATAAAAAGGGAAATATTTGCTTATTATTATACGTTATTATTATATTATTAACTAGTAATTTATTTAATTAACTATTAATCAATTTAATTGAATTGAGAAAACATATGCGTATTGCATATACTTACATGATTGCAATTTTCAATTTTTTTTAACCTTGATTTTTAACAAGGTATCCACCAATATGAATTCATTGTATTCTCTGCATTTACAACTATGTATGTATGTATTCTATTTGTATATTTACATATTAGCTTAGTAAATTTTCAATCAATAAAGTGTTATTGTACAAAATCAATACATTAGAAGAAGTAATGCGCGGTAAAATATGAGTATGTTATATATATTACAAAAATAGTTGTTATTATTACTTTATTATTAAACGAGGAAGAGTGTAGTAGAGTAAGACTGTGTCAACTCTGGGATACCCGTATGACCGTAACATATACATCCGGTTATTTACTTTTGGCAAAATTTCAAACATTCAGCTTTATTAGGTGTAGTGCAATGCTCATATAAAAGAAGGAGTTGAATGGCATCTACTTGAACCCTCTGCAATAAACCAACTAAATTTTGCAGAAACTTTGGCCATTACACAAAACTATTTTTGGCACAATTTCAGATACCCAGCTTCATTAAGTGTAGTGTAATGCAAATATAAAAGAAGGAGTTGTATGGCAACTACTCGAACCTTCTGCAGTAGACCAACCAAATTTTGCAGCAACTTTTGCTAATACACTAAACTATAAACTATTTTTGGCAAAATTTCAGAATTTTTTGCATATTGCATTTTGACTATTGCATAAAAACGAATTTGTGAAAATTTCAAAATCCTAGATCCTTTATTTTTCGAGTTATCGTGCGGACGAACATACATAGCTAAATCGATTGATTTTTTGATTCTGATACGATTCATACACTTGATTTTATATCGTCACAAACGTAATGGCAAATTTAGTATAGCCTTTTGACTAATAGTCATGCGGGTATAAAAATATATACTAATATAGAATCTGTCTATATTGAAAGAAGTTTAACTATATATATTAATATATATAATATATTAAATATATATATTATAGTTAATAACTCTTGGTTTTTTAGTATTTGAACAGCTTTGCTTTATTTTTAACCGACGGCGAAGTTAGGGATGTGGTGTAAGTATTTAAACTTTTTTGTTCCAAAATGAAAATGGTTTGATCGAGTGACGTCAAATTTTGTATAATTTATTGCTCTTTGATAATGTTATTGACTCTTTGAACAGAATCTTAACATTTGTAACCCACATTCGGCACGACGATTGATTAAAAAACATTTTAGAAGCGAAGTATTTCTGCGAAGTATACTGAGTTGACCCAAAAGAAAGTCTCAGAAATTTTTTTGTCAAATTCCATTAACTTATTGCGACACAACAACTTTTTAAAGGTTTTGTTTTGAATTTTACTTAATTATTTTAGCTTAAAAAAATTACATCTTTAATTAACACCATGTGTAATATGTAAAAATCTTTTGAGAGGCGTAGCGGATATTAGCTAGTTGTATATAATTGTTCATTTTACATTAAATTAAGTTTTAAAGTTAAATTATATTAAAAATAATCTGTGTAATAAAATTACAAATGATTAGGAAAAAATAAATAAACAAATAATACTAAATATGAAAACTTTCCATCATATAAAAACTTATAATAGTTTTATAATATATGTATAAAAAAAACCTTATCTTAAATAAACATTTATACCCACCTATATAATGCCCACCTTTATATATAAAACTATTTTTTTTTTATTTATTAAATATAAAATATTGTTTGTGAACTTATCTAATGTACCAACAAATAATCACATTGTTACACTTATAAATTTCTAAAAGTATCCTATAAGTATGCATATTAAACAAATAGTTTTATGCCTATTATGTACTTGATATTACTTATTCTAACAATTATTGCAACTATTATAATAGTGTTGCAATTGATGTACGTAAACAAAATTTAATAAGTTTTTACATACATACAGATATAGTATTTTTTCTGTAATAATATAATATTTATAAACAAACGGAAGTGTTAAATAAATACTTGTCACATTTGTCACTCTTAAAAAAAATCTTGATATGCGTGAACTTTAAAGTACCTACTTTTTATACCCTACACCTATAGAATAGGTAAAGGGGTATATTAACTTTGGTATGGTGTTTGTAATACCTAAAGGAATCGAGCTAGATATGGAAAAGTATATATATTTGTGATCAGCGTGACCGCCTTAGTCGATATAGCCATGTCCGTCCGTCCGTCCGTAGGCACGATAACTCAAAAAATAATGGAGCTATCTTGATGAAATTTTAACTGTAGGTTACTAGGACTGAAAGTACGGCGGGGATTGCATATGGGCGAAATCGGCCCATGGGTTCGGATTCTGGACCTTTTAATCGGTTTCAGGGCTAATGAACAAATATAAAAAATCACGATAACTCAACAACTAATGACGCTATCTTCATCAAATTTGTGCTGTAGGTTACTAGTAATGAAACTACTTCGGAAATTGCGTAAGGTCGGGATTGGACCATGGGTTCGGAACCTAGAACTTTTTGATCGAATTTAGGCCAAACGAGCATAATTCCGAAACCAATGAAGATAGAACCTTCAAATTTAGTATCAGGGTGTCCCTTCCTATTTCCTAAGTGTCTTGTGAATTTGGGTCCCATTGGAGTAGTGGGTCGGGGACCAGCCACACATTTCCGAGGACCTTAAAGCATATTTTCGAAATTAATAAAGATAGTAACTTGAAACAAATGTAGAAGCTTCAAATTTGGCCCAGGGTGTTCTTTACTATTTCTTGCGTGCCCCCCTAATTTGGGATCAATTGAAGTGGTGGTTCAGAACCTCTCTTAGACCCCCCAATGTGTAAAAGCTTATCATCGAAATTAATAAAACTAGTAACTTAAAATTAAGATAGAGCATTCCAATTGTGTACAAGGGTTAACTAGTATTGAAAGTATGACGGGACTGCATATGGGCGAAATCGTACTATAATTTCGGGTTCTGGAACCCTTGAAAAGTTCAAGGACTAACAAACATATATCTTAAAAACACCATAACTCAAAAAATAATGCCGGTATTTTGATGAAATTTAACTGTAGGTTACTAGTAATGAAAGCACCATGGGAATTGGTTGTGGTCGAGTTTAATTTCGAAGCCAAAAAATATATTTCCTATGTCCTATGTGTCTCCGAAATCTAGACTTAATTGTAGTGGTTCAGCTATGTTCAAAGGTACTTGCTGCATTTATGTAAAATTTATTTTTATATTTAAATGAATTATATGAAAAGGTGTAAATTTGTAATTGTATTTTAGAAATACATTTATTGCATATTTTGCGTTTATAAGCTTTTCTATTAGGTATATAAACTAACCATTTAAAATAATTGCAATTTTTAAAAATTTGGATTATTAAATATATTATGCTTTGATTATCTTTTTATCACAAAATTTAATAATTAGAATTTTTTCATTTTGTAATTGAATTGGAATAAATATATTTTCATTTATTTCAAGTTTGTTTGTTTTTTAATATTTTTAAATAGATAACTTAGTAAGAATTTGTAGTATTTTTTAATAGATAGTGTAATTAGAAAATGTTTTTAGTATTATACAGTTAATTTGGTTAGCTATGTCTTACGATCAAATTAATAACAGCTTCTATGGTGTTAAAATGACTCATGGATATGTCCTTAAATTTGAACCAAATAGGTGTAGGGTATTTCTAAGTCGGTTGCACCGACTGACTGTTTCTTTACTTGTTATACTTTATTTTGATATACTACGTCAAACTATGATTTTTTTTTTTATTATATTCAAACTTAAGTGAAGAAGATACTATAATATATTATATAGTACATATATTAAAATTTATACAAATATTAATTAAATATTTACAGTTCGATATCGATTTTTTAACTATATATTAAACAATAAATTTGCTTTGTGAGTGGTTTGTTTGTGGTTTATTTTCTCTTAAAATCATTAGAATATTAAAAATTAAGTTTTAATTAAAAGTTTAAAGTGCTCCCAATAAATTATTATCAATTGATATTTGAATTTTTAAACAATCATTTTATTTTTTAAATATTTAAAACAATATCAACGAAATATTTCATCATTTTCAATTAATTGCAAATAAATTTAATTTGTACGTTTATGGAATGAATTGTATACCTCTGAAATCTCGTTGCGAAACATATGTTTACACTTATAATAAATTACTATTTCAACAAATTATAGAACAATTTAAGGAACTTAAAGAAACATTTTACAAATATATATAATTCACTAAATTAAAATAACTTTTTATAAAATATAAGTATAAATATTTTAATAAAGTTTATGTAAATTGATAAAACTAATAATTTAAGTTATTAATGACGCAGCGATTCCTTTATGCAGCTATATCTTTTTCGCCCATTACGTTTATGACGCAGAGAAAAAGGGGATAGATATAGACTCAAGGTTATGGATAGGATCAGAATCGAAAAATAAATCGATCTAGCTATGTATGCCCGTCCGTCCCTACTATAACTCAAAAAATAAAGGAGCTAGGACTTTGAAATTTTCACAAATTCGTTTTTATACAATAGCCGTCATTGAAATCCAGCCATTTTGGTCCACGGCTTCGAGTACCTGCCATACAACTTCTTTTTTTATATGAGCATTATTTTTTAGCTATTGAAGCTGGGTGTCTGAAATTTTGCCAAAAGTAGTTTAGTTTCATGGCCAAAGATTGTGCGAAATTTAGTTAGGGTAGTGCAATGGGTTCGAGTAGCTGCACTACAACGTCGTCTTTTAAATGAGCACTACTCTACACCTAACGAAGCTGAGTGTCTAAAATTTTTCCAAAAATAGTTTAGTGTAATGGCCAAAGTTTCTGCAAAATTTGGTTAATCTACTGCAGTGGGTTTGAGTAGTTGCCATACAACTTCATATTTCACATAAGCATTCCTTTATACATAATAAAGCTGAATGTTAGAAATTTAACCAAAAGTAATTAACCGGTGATATAATGTTGACACAATCTACCTAACTATATTCTTCCTCGTTTTTTACTACAACTACATTACGCAATTATAATTAAAACTTTCAAAAAAAAAATTTGGAAAACATATTACAAATAATTTCATAATACTGTAAAATAGGAAAATAATTTTACTTTCTTAACTGGAAGTAGACGAGAATACAGACTCAATTATAAATTAGATTAGATTAGAAAGTTTTTTTTATTATTATAATATTAATAACCAAAGAAATACAAAAATTTCTAATACTATTTTTACTACTTTGAACCTCATTAATAAAATATTAATTTATTTTAAAAATAAAACGCCCATTAATCTTTTTAAAATTTAATTTAGATTAATTTTTGTTCTGTTTTTCTTTTTCCAATAAAACAATAATGCAACATTAATTCATTTATTATTTATTATTATTATTTCAAATGTATAATTTAGATAGTAACAACCTTATAATTCTTTTTTATTATCTTCAGCACATGTTTTAAATAATTGCCGAAACATTTAACTAAGCAATTAATAAAAATATATACTAAATTTTATTTTTAAAATATAATACATAATATAAAAATATTATTAAAGTTACTTATCAATTTTTTTTTTTATTTTTATTTTTTTTTCATTTATTATTTCGCAAATACAATACAAGGTGTCTTACGATTACGAAGGAAGTTGAACCAAGCAAGAACAAGAGTACTTGATATGAATAATATTGTATACGTACATAAATTAATGGATTCTTTTAATAATAATTTTATATTTGAAAAATGAAATTTTTAATTTGTTTATATTTTAATATTTTGTATTTGACTTATATGGTATTGGTATTCTATATCTGTGAATTTTATTATTCAATCAAATTATTTGTTTATATTTTGCATTTGTTTATTTTGTTATATTAATGTATTTTTTAGAGAAATATAATTATTGATTAAGCCATTAATTTGAACCCAATGACGAATGGTAGCCACCCAAACGTTCAAAAATTATAATATTAACGCAAACATTCCATAAATAGTAAAGCACTGGAAAAAAATAAGACGATTTAAACATTTAAATTGTAATCATTAAAAAGCTAAAGTTACTTAAATTAAATTTATTAATATTATACTAAATTAAGTAAACTTAAAATTTAAATCACCCTGATTTCTACTCAGTTTTTTCACCCATCAAAACAATAACAAATGATTAGCAAATAATTACTTAAAACAACATTAGTTAAACAAATTATATAATTATGTTATGTATATATGTATAAAAAATTAAAATAAATTTTTATTTTAAAAAAATTGCAATAAATATTAATAACTATAATAAAACGTAATAAACTTATATATTAATAATTGAAGAAATTAAGAAATTGTATATTTACATAAAAAATAAATTTTTTTTTACCCTTCTATTACTTTTATATATATACTATCTAATACCCGGTGCGAGTTACTGCGCCTCTCAATGGAGATTTAATTTAAGTTGATGTTACTGCAAAAAGTTAACTTAAAAACTACACATGGTGTAAATGTTAATTTTAAAATGTATTAAAGCAATTCTTTTTAAACAATTTTGCTAGGATTATTCTAGTATTTTTTTAAAGTTCCTGTAATCAAAGAAGTACTAACTACTTTCTTAATTTTTTTTTTGACCAATCGTAGGACCGACATGTGTTACCAAACACCAAACCGTTTCTAATTTAATGAATAAAATAAAAAATGACGCTGGGTTAACGGAACTGAACAAAAAAATTTTTGAGACTTTCTCTTTGGCCAAAGCAGTACTGCGCAAAATTGGACATAATTTGGTTCTAAAATTTTTTTTGCACAATCGTCGGGCCGACGTTGGTTAACAAATTCCAAGTCGATTAATAGAGTTAACTCCATTCTCAAAACGGAACACGTATACAAAATTTGAAAATAATCGGTCAAACCGTTTCTAATTTAGAGTAAAGTAACGAAAAAACCTATAAAAAGCTGTTGGGCCGCAATGGGTTAATGGAATTCAACAAAATTTTTTTTGAGACTTTGTTTTTAGCCAAAGTAGCATTTCGTGAAATCGGACAAAATTCGAACCTAAATTTTTTTTTGACCAACCCTCGGGCCGACATGGGTTAACAAATTCCAAAACTTTAATACAGGTTAATATAAAGTTAATACAGGTTCCTTAAATAAAAATTGAATGCAATTATTGTAAGTGAATTTTTTAATAATTTTGGAAATTTTCCAAATATATGTATATACAACAAACTGTTTTCTATTTAAATAACCTAGAATTTACTTTTATGTCTAAAATTTGATACAAAATGTGAAATTCAAGTAAAAAAAGATAAAAAAAATTTAAAGTCATTATCAGTTATTTAAACGAAGAATAGAGTGAAGTAAACCTTGTCAACACTGGGGTACCAGGACGAACATAGTTTCAGAATAACAACAAAATTAGACTATAGGGTTATTCATCAAAGAAAAAAGTTATACGACACCTTTTTTTAAACTCACACTCTAGATTAATGAAATTTTTTTGTAAACTTTGGCCTTACACAAACTAAATTGGGAAAATTTCAAAATCCGAGTTGTTTTGGACGGATAAATCAAAGAACATAGACCCATTATTAAATAAACTTAATTTGCGATTCTGATCCTATCCATATATTCTGCAATCTCTCTTCTTTGTCTCCTTTAAGCGTCATAAACGGTATAACAAATTAAGCATACTTTTAGAACAAAATTAATAGGGGTTGAATGATAAATAAGAATTACAAATATGTATGATGTCAAACATTTTGATAAAATATATAATATTAAGTTCAGCAGTTCATTAAAATTATAGCATTGTGTTTCTTAAATACTTTAAATAAAAAATAAAAAAAAATTCTAAACATTAAACAAATTTCAAATTTTTATCTTTTTGTTGTCAAAGTTTATAATCAACATTTCAAAAAATGTTTATCAACTTTGAATCGTTTAAATTTTTTTCGGGTTATCAAATATTATTTTAGGTTAAAAATGTATTTTTTTTTTATCTTTTATTCTCTGATTTAATATTCTATACATTTGAAACCACAAAGCTTTATTAGCACGTTTTAAAAAACGTTAGTATATTAAAATTTTCTTTATATAAATTGCAAATATGGTGATTTAATATTTAATTTAATATAAGGTGAAAGCTGTTAAATTTATGGGTATAATAATATTTAAATTCTAAAGATAAATTATAACTATATATAATAATTCTTTTTTCGAATGGATTGTTTATTTTAACCTTGCATTGTTCTATTATTAGTCTATATGATATTCCTACAACTACTGTTTCATTATTATATGATCTCTTTCATTATTTTCAGATCATTTCTGATTATCCTTTCTAAATTATTACATTGATTTTTTGAATTAAAGATTAAAGATTACACAGAGTTTATTTTAAAACAGTAGTATTTATTATAATTGCATTACCTATATATAATTAAGATAATAATGCAAAGTAATGGTTACTACGATGTACATTTAAAATGGGATTTATTGTTGTGTAAATTAGTAGTTACATGATTCTAATAATAAATGATAAAGTGTTTTGCATTTTAATTGAGTGAAATTCTATATAATATATTTTATTAATAATTATCAATAAATATTTATGTGATATATTATTTATTCATCGTTTTAAGGTTAAGCTTCGTAATAATTCATAATATTAACTAGTATTCCATTCCTAAAAAATTGTCAATATTGTCGTCATAAATTTGTGAAAATAATAAAGTCAAATAAGAAATGTAGTTGGGTAATCAAGTAATTTATGAAAGGTGCAATGTCGAAGTGCAGTTATTGAATTCTGCTAAGATAGATTATATAAGGTAGACTATATAACTTATTCATTTACAAGTTTTTTAGATACAGCAAGAAATTATATGAGTCATTTGTTTTTTTTTGTGTATCTATTACTAGAATCGAAGCACAATCTGCGTTATACAAAATGCAGCGGTTGCGATTTTATTTAAGAATATGGTATAGATATTCGATATATGTATATGTACATAAGAAATTAGAAATAGTTCTTAATTAAAAAAGTTCTTCTTTCAATTGACCTTCCGTTATTCTGTGACGGGCTAACAACTAGTTAATAACAGCGCCGTTTTCAAATTTATCGAACTTGAATCTTCGAAACAGTAATTTGAGTAAAAAATACTTGATCATCACCAGATTTGACAGTTCATCTTCTTTTATATTAATTTTTCATTTAAAGCAATGGCTTATGGAGTCGTAAATATACTACAACGTGACAGTTAATAAAGTACTGTGTTAGTAATTTAATTTTTTATATAATCACAGTTTTAATGATTTCACTATAAAATAAATAAACACGTGATTTGACAGATTTATTCGGGTGCTACCAAAGAGTAAATATCTCATCACAATTAAAAATGTAAAATTAAATTAAAATATTTCTAATATTCAACATATTGGACATCCAATAATCTCTATAGATTCTACATGAAATGCAAAAATATGTTTGGAAAAATTCACGCAATGAAACTCTCAATTCATGATCAAGTAACACAATGTTATACGTAAAAATTCCCAACCACCTTTTGAAGTACTAAATTAAATATCAAATTCGGACTCCAGTGTTTTTCGAAGTACTTTACATTACTTTAAATCCATTAGAATTGTAAAACCTTAAATTATATAAATTTATTACATAGTTTTTGAACTTTTTTAAATTCTTTTTTTATTTATTTAACATGTAAAACAGGATTAGTATATATGTACATATGCCATATTATATACATACATATATAATATTTCACCTAAGAAAGTATATTTATAACATAGGAGAAAAGTTTCTAAGTAATAAAAGAATTAAAATTTTATGATCTTTTAATTACTTTTTCATAAATGACTTGTTCTTTTCTTTATTTAATTACATATTATAAATTATTTAATGAAATCACGAGTATTTACGTTTATTTACACTTTACTTAATGATAAATTTATCACGTTAATTTTTTAAATTATAGTTATATACGTTACGTATATATATATAAAATTTTTTGAAGTATAAAATTATAAATTTAATAAAAAAAAACGTCTTATTAAGTAAATATTTAATTAAGAAGTGAATAATTGGTGAAATAATAACAAATTAATTTCAAGTAATTTCAAACAAAATTTATAAAAACAAATAAACTTTTATTTACTTTAATCTATATTAATTAAAATATTTTCTTTATTTATCATATACATATATACTTCTATTACATGTAACTAAATAAAGATAAAGTTTATTTAAATAAATTAAATTAGAAATATTTAACTTTCAGATCTGATGTCATTCTTTATCAAAGAAAAGATAATATGAATTACAAAATATTGTGAAATAAGAAAGTTTTCTATTTATAACAGTATTTAACAAATATTTATGACCTTTTTACCGTTAGCAATTTATATGATTCTTTTAACCCTTTTTGACGCATATCAATTATCAAATCAATCCAAAGCTTGAACCCCTTATAAGGTTTCTATCAATTCTGAGTTAATGATTCTTATATAAACTTAGAAGTAATAATTTTAGATGAAATTCGTTGAAAGTGATCGCGCGAATTTATGTATATAAGAAACCTCCTAATATTGAAAAAGAATATTTGAATTCAAATCCAATAGATATTATTGATACAGATATAAATAGAATTAGAAATTTATCAGAAATTAATTATAATAATATTTTAAAGGCCATTTCGGTCAAAAGTAATAAAATCTAAATAAGGAATATTCTAAGGAACAGATGTTTGTGGTTATAATTATTATGTGAAAGTACACTATAATCTGTTCCTAGAAAAGTAATTATAGAGATAAGATTATATAATATATCAATTTTCTATTGGTCATTTAGTAATAAACATTAGATATGATGCTAATCTTCTATTGGTTCTTTAGGAATACGACAAAAAAATAAATAGTTATACAGAAAATACGGCATTATTGTTAAAGCTGTCAAGATATTAAGTCGATATAACTAAAGGTGGTGTCGGGAGAATCAATTCAACTTGGTTGATTTTGACATTTTTCAATTCCACTCAAAAATTTCCCGGTATCGGCTAAGTCAATTGAATTAGTTTCAATTAATTGAATGAAGTTGTTTCAATTTTGATTTTTGACAACAGAAATGTCAGTATTATAAAAATAATTTAAACGAAAAATGTTTTTTTAGTTTTTAGACGGTTTATTTTGTGCTGCATTATATTTACTACTAATAATTTTTGCAATGAGTTTTTTGTGGTTGCTTCTATTAGATTGATTAATTTTTCTAATTGTTTCCTGTTGCTGAAACATTTTTTCCTGAAAATAATAAATAAAAATTTTCATATTTATATAAATTATTTATCTTTATTTACCTTTCTAAATTACTCATTTTAATTTTTCTTTAAATTTTTAAACACAAACAACGCCAATAACAGAATAAATTTAACAGAATAGATTTAAACATAAACAACGCCAATGTCATAATGTAATTTCAAACACAAAAATGTATTTGAATTTCAAAGTCGACTCAGACGACTTTAAACAACACAAATTGATTTCCCCGACACCGATAGTTGATTCAAATCGACTTAAGTTGAAAGTCAAAAAAAATTGATTCTCACGACACCACCTTAAGTTTGTAAATTAGAAATAAAGTGTTTAAATTTTAAAATAAAAAAACAAATATTTTTTTTTTAATCAAATCATTAACGCTTAACAAAATTCACGCATTAGGTAACATTTAAGATTTTAAGACTTTTCTAAGAATTATTTTGTATTTACTAGAAATTGGTTTAACACAAAAATACAAAAAAAAAAATGCCACCAAACTCTAATAGACACATTCATTGAATACAAATTAGAGGACAAAACAAATTAGTTTTCAACCATCCAAATAAAAAAAAATTCTCCCATTGTTTATTGTTTATAAACTAATCATTTGTTTAAGAAAAATTTCGCATATCATCGTGATCAGTTCAAATAAAAAACTATTTATAAACATTTAAATAAAAAAATTGATTAATTACATCACAATTTCACTAAATCTATTTTAAAGCAATTCACAATGACTTGCAAAAAAGAAAAATTTCTGTGTATACCTACTTACACAAATATTAAACTCTTGATGAACTCAGTACTTGAAATTAAAAACATAACAAGAATAATGAATGCTAACGATCCGCTCACTACTTACCATAATTATACAAAAAAAAATTTTAAAAATCACTTCTATAGGCAGCAGAAATGTGTGTATGTTTATCAAATTACTCATGTGAATCGCCTTTGATACCATTTCAAATTACATTTGCTTATGCCTTACGGCTTAATAAATAAAAAAAAAATCAATTGAAATTCTTCAAGATTTTGTACTTTAATCTTTTCATTAAAAATTCAAAATTCATAAAAAAAAAATTTTAGCTTTATCTATAGATACATAATAATGGGTATATTGTAAGCATATTCTAGAATTAACATAAAACAAGATAAAATAGATTTTTCTAAATACTTAGAAACAAATTTGAAAGCTAAAACTTATAATTTTAAAACCTTGGATTTTGACCTAGAATAAACTTTGCAAATAACATTATCCAGTATATTAAGCCTTAAGCTTAGCTCAAAAATTGTCGAATTTGCAAAATTAAAACCAAATAAATATACGTATATCTTCTATTATCTTGAATTGTTAATCAAATATTGAATAGTTAAATAAACTAAATACAAAAACCATAATAATAATTGAAATGGAAAATTTGGAAATGGAAATGGAAGCATTTTTCAAAAATAAATATTTTGAGATTTTAATTATATTCAAAAGTTTAAATTTATGTATCTATGACATAAATTATGCAAATTTCTATAGTAAATCCATATTCAAAGGTATGCTTAGAGTAATGTAATATAATATTATAGAAATTTTAAAAGTATAATATATCTTTCAAATACAAAGAGAATTATTTAAGTTTTAATTTTTTATGGCCGTTGTTGATAGTTGAAAAATTTTATCAACTATCAAAAAGCTTAGTGGTGGGCTTTATTGTGACAGTCAACTATCAAATTGCTAGTTGAAAAGTATCAATCAATTTCTTGAAATGATATTGTGAATTCAATTATAAACTATCAACCATCAATTCAAAATTACTATTGCGAAAATGGGAAATACAATTAAGTTGTGTGCGTTGTCAATTATTAAATCAACGGAAAAATTTTAGTTGCCAGATTTGAAAAAAAAATTTTGAGCAGAAATAAGAGAAATGAAATAAAATAATAAAAAAATTTATATTTAACTTTTAAATAAAATATAAAATTTTTTTAAGGACGATAAGTAGCAGTTGTGAGAAATAAATAGGCTGATAAATAGGAACTCTTGGAGGAAAATTTAGAAATTGCCATAGATATCTGCTCCGCAACTAGCTCTATCATTTGAAAAAAAAATTTTACTTACTCTAATTCGAAAGGATTCGATAAATCTCTGATGTTTCTCTTAGTAATGCTCATCTGCCTTGTAGATTCTTCTTCTGTGTTGGAGTCAGTATCCAAATACCAATAAACTGGTGTAATTATTCTTATATGTTTTTTTAATTTAATTCAAATAAGTAAAAGAATTTTATTTTAAAATTTCACAAATGTCAAAATAATTGATCCAATTCACAATAGAAAATAACATTTCACAATTTTTTTAATAGTTTTTTTCCATACCCTTTCTTTTCAGGAGTGGAAGTAATACTATATTTATTAATTTTTAAGTAATATTATTTATTTTGTTTATATTATAAAATTCTATTTACAAGTTAATATATCTACTTGTTCATCTAGGTCACTTTTAAAATTACTTATTTAGAAGTTAATAATTTTACAATTTAAACGTATAATTAACCATTGTACGTTCGTGCCGTTTTTTTAATCAATTTAGGTCTTTTGGTATTTCATTGGTTTAGGATAGGACAGTAAATAAAGCAGATATATATATATATATATGCCAACGTTTCAATTTTATGTCAAAACTTAATCAGGGTTATGGAATTGCACAAAACAAAACCACATTTTTTACTTATTAGACAAATACTCTTTGCCATATTACATGAATTAAAAATTTATCTGATATATTATTCAATTACATATCATAAGTTTGATATTCATTGATATAAAGCGAGGAAGAGCGTAGTAGAGTAAACTGTGCAAACTCTGAGATACCCCCAGAGTATGACCGTTATATAAACATTATATCATCCGGTTAACTACTTTTGGCAAAATTTCAAACACTCAGTTTTATTAGGTGTAGTGTAATACTCATATAAAAGAAGGGGTTGTATCGCAGCTGTTCGAACCCTCTGCAGTAGACCAACCAAATTTTGCAGTAACTTTGGCCATTACACTAAACTATTTTTGGCAAATTTCAGAATGACGGACATACATAGCTAAATCAATTTATTTTTTGATTCTGATCCGATCCATACACTTTAGTCAATATCCATACTCTACCCCCTCCTTCTCTGCGTCATAAACGTAATGGCAAATTTATTACTACCTTTGACTATATAGTCATACGGGTATAAAAATAAAAATATTTATGATCTGTACAGGGTTGGAAATTACACTTTAACTACAGGTGAGATTCTAACTCATTCACTACAAAACCAATGTCCTTAATATTAATAATTAAAATATTCTTAAAATCTCAATAAAAGTTAGCTCGATTATCTAAAAATCTAATGATTTCAATGATATATTTAAAAGTTCTACAGATTTCAATGCTATATTTAAATTGTTTAAGGCTATAATAGCTTGAAACTATACATATTTCATTGTTTTGGATTTTTTAATTGTTACATCTACACTTACTTTTTAAAAACGTCATACTTGCCAATGACATACTTAAATATTTATTAATAAAAAGTTTAATAGTCAATACAAATAAGAGACAACCTTTAGTAAATATTATACCTCCATTAGTATAAACATAATTTTACTGAAATATGCAGATATTATAATTCAAATTTTAAAAAAAAACTTCCGCTCATTTAATATAATACACATTTATTACATTCAAGTTTTAAAATGAAACAATAAAAATAAATAATTAAATTTTATTAACTTGTTTTATTTTCCAAAGAAATTTTACCAAATATAAATTTGCATTCTCATAAAAACTTATTTTTTTCATTAACAAAATTTAAAAAAAAAAAAAAAACTAAAAATAAATGAATTAAAAATAAAACCGAAATTCCCTATGACGTCGATTTATAGCTAAAACCGCATATTAACATACACGTATAATATAACTAGTACTAGTATATAATATCTTTTTTTATTAGCTTGTTTCTTTTGAATTAGTTAATGACTAAAAATTAAAAACAAAAAATAACAAAATAATAAAAAAAAATCCAAAAATAAAATCTGGTCTGGCACAATTCTTAGAAAACTTAAGAAAATATACTCATGCAAGTTTATATTAAGCCATATTAGACATAGCAAATAGCTTAAATGATTTTGTTGAATAAATTTTTTTAATCATCATAATAAAATAAGTTTAATAAACGCGTAACGAAATTCTAACAATTAAATTATCATATTGAATTTTTAAAATAATACAATAATAATCTTTTTTAAGACATTTATAATAATTATGTACATATCTGGATTTTTCTAACATTTATTTTGTTTTTTTTTTTTTGAAAAAATATCCGAATAAGGAAATACATACGATAATATAATAATATCCGAATAAGATACATTCTCTATTTAATTATACAAATTATTTAATTATATTTAGTAAGCAATTAGATTTAATTTGTTAGGGAACAAAATGACAGTACAAGCTACTGTGGAATTCACATTTAAAAATAAGACCGAAATCGTACCGAACGGAAGTAATCATTGCCAATTTAGCACATTATCAAAATTAATTATTTTTGTTTTTTTTTATAATAAAATCAAAATAACAATTTTTTTTAAGTAAGTACATATCGTCGGCTGCATGCTTCTTTGATCCAAACGACTTTTTGACATTTTTGACCTAAAAGCACTTTTTGGGGTTTTTTGGGATGCTCTTTCTTTCTGTGTTGTCCGTTTTCTTCTAACCTGAATACTTTTTGAGTTATGAAGACGTAACTTTGATCCACATCCACTGTTTTTATAATTTTTTATGCAAATTTGATCCATATCCAAATTTTTTGCCTTTGGATCAGAAAATATATGAAATTTTTCGCACTAAAATGATATTTCCTTATTTGATCCACGTCATTATATAATGCACGTGGATCACAAAGTTATAAATTTTTATTTTATTCATTTTGATCCATAACTATTGTAATGCTATTGAACATCAATTTTTGCAATACACGTGTAACCAAAACAAATATTTGTTTTTAATGTCAGTTTGATTTATGTGTATTTGTGAAAGTATTTACATGTACAATACTAGAGATCGAATATTGTTTGTTTAGTTGGAATCAGTTGGTGATACGATACACAATATTGTATTAATGTGGATTTGTGAAAGTATTTACATGAACTATAATAGAGATCGAATGGATCAAATATTGTTTTGTTTAGTTGTATTCAGTTGGTGATACACAGTAAAATTAATGTGTATTTGTGAAAGTATTTACATGAACAATAATAGAGATCGAATATTTTTTTGTTTAGTTGTAATCAGTTGGTGGTACGATACACAATATATTGTAATATTATGTAAAATGAGTTCTCCTATTCCGTTTATGTCGGAAAATATTCTTAAGTTTGTATTATTTTATTTTTTTTTAATTAAAATATAAATAAATATTTTTTAGAATTCAAAACACATTTTTATCACCTACTCCGGAACAAAGTACCGACACAGATTTTTCAAGTAAGTTAAATTTTATTGTGTTGGAATTTATTGCTTTAATATTAATTTCAATTTTAAATGAAAGGCGATGTTTCGTGTTATGATCCGACTTATAATCCAGATAAAGACGTAGTTGGCACAAGAAAGAAAATTCTAAGTTTCGGTAGTAGATATATTTTTCTTATTATTAAAATAACTTTATGGCCATAATTTACTTTACTATAATTTTCGTTTAATTCAAAATAGATTCAAATTCTGATTCCACAATAATTTCAAAGGAAAATTATCCACCTAAAATAGTTGATAATGTGCAAATTAATTTACCATCATCTTCAAGTTTTTATGGTAAAATTTCTATCACACTAATTTTCTTTTAAATAAATAGCATAATTTTCAGATTCAGATAATATCATTAATACTCCAAAGCTAGTAAGAAAACGAAAATCTAAACCAGAATTATGGAAGCGGAGTATAAAAAAGCAACTGCGAGAATCTGGTCAAGAATATCTAAATAAAAGTAATAAAAAAATACTTGCTAGATCTGTGCAACCCCCATGCAAGCAGACATGTTTTCTTTTATGTAGTAAAAATTTTACCGAAGAGGATAGATTGGAAATATTTACAAATTTTTGGAAATTAAAAGATTACGATAAACATAAATTTTACTTTAAATTTGTAAAAAAAGTGGATGTGAAAAGACGTCGAAATATAAACTCGGATAAAAAACAATACACTTTTCGATATTATTTACAAATAGGAGAGATAATTCATCGGGTCTGTCGACTGTTTTTTTTAAATACTTTAAATGTCGACAAGAAGAGAATTTATTATTGTTTCGACAAACTTGTACATGACCAAACTGGAACTCCAATATCGATGAAAAGGGGAAAATATATAAAAAAGGCAACTGATGAGGTTAAGCTTGATGAAATTAGGGAACACGTCCAAAGTTTCCAAACAGTAAACTCCCACTATTGTCGCTCGTCTTCTGAAAAAAAGTATCTTGAAACTGATTTGAATATCCAAAAGATGTATCAGTTATATGTTGAGAAATATAGCGAACCTGTCAAAATAGGAATATACAGAAAAATATTTAACACCGAATTTAATTTTTCATTCCACAAACCGAAAAAAGATTTGTGAGATAAATGTTTTCTGTTTAATAACAATCAAATTAATACAGCTGAAGAAAAAAAAAACAGGAAGATCATATTAAAGAAAAAAATGGAAGTAGAGCTGAGAAAAGTGTTGACAAAAGCAATTAGATCCACATCATATTATATTGTGTTATGACCTTCAAAGTGTTTTTGCATTACCAAAAGGAAATGCATCTTGTTTTTACTACAAAAGGAAATTGAATGTCTATAATTTGACAGCAACAATTTTAGTTAGAGATGGCGCTAATATAACATATTGCGCATTATGGACTGAAATGCATAGCGGACGATCAGGAAATGATATTTGCAGTGCTTTAATAAAGATTTTAAGTAGAGTTATGCAGGATTTTCCACAAACAACAAGAATCACACTTTGGAGTGACTCTTGTGTACCTCAAAATAGAAACAAAATCAATTCTACCGCAATTAAATTTTTTATTACAAGTCATCCTACAATTCTAACAGTTATACAAAAATTTTCTGAACCGGGTCATTCCACTATTCAAGAGGTAGATTGTGTTCATTCTTATATAGACCAAAATTTGAAAAACTTGGAAGTTAATAGCCCTTTACATCTTTTAAAATTACTTAATCAGATGAAGTCCAAAAAAGTTAATTTAATAATAATTCAGATGATACAAAATCAAGATTTCAAAAAATTTTCTGTTCCTGCCGGAAAGGTGGATTTTAGCAAAGTTCCTTTTTCGAAAATAAAAACTATCTTATATGAAAGCGATGAACCTTTTACAATAAAATATAAAACATCTTTTTTTGATTTGAACTACAACTTTATCAACATAAAAAAGAATGCATCAAAAAAAACTCTTCCTACACCAGCAAATTTGTTCAATGTTCAACTTCTTACCTTAAAACCTACTAATATTGACCAAAAGAAGATTAATGACATAGCAAGCTTACTTAAATATCTTCCGCTAGAAGATGCAAAATATTTTACTGCGTTACTTAAAATATAATTTTTTATTTAATTTTTTATAATAATTTTAATAATAATTTTTTAATAGTAATTTAATTTTTTATAAAAAGTAAAAAAACTAATTGGCTGAAATTAATCTTATAAGTATTAATTTAAAATGTGGAATATTATATAATATAATTTTTTTTATTTAAAATGAAGTATTACAAAACTGTGAAATTATCTTTAAGTTTAATTTTTATTTACTTTTTTTATTGTTACTTTTGATTTTATTAAAAAGATACTGTTTTGTTTTATTAAATAATATCAAATTTTTTTTAAATTTATAAATTGGATGTGAAAGATATATAATATCTAATAATTATTGATAAGAATTAATTTAAAATTAGGAGTATTATAATATAATTTTTTTTATTTAAAATTTAAAATGAAGTATTACAAAACTGTGAAATTATCTTTACGTTTAATTTTTATTTACTTTTTATTTTATTAAGTTTTACTTAATTAATATAAAATTTATTTTAATTTATAATTGGAAGTGAAAGCAAATTTTAGTTTGTTTTATAATTAATATATTATTTTAGTAGTTTGTAATATTTATTGTTGATTTAGAAATATAAAATGTGTCAAAAATTAAAGAACATGGTATTTTGAATGATTTAGTATGTATACCTATAGAACGCGAATGTTTCATTCTTGCTTATTTGATCTATGTGAAACATTTTTGATCCATGTAATATAATGAAAAACGAAATACATTTCAAAATTGGATATGGATCAAAAGTCAAAATTTTATTTTCCCTTTAAAATCGACAAATTAAAAGCTTTTGGTCTGTAAAATTATACAATCATAGTTTAAGCGTACATACACAGGTTTGCAGAGTTTAAAAAAATTCTATCGGACAGATTTTTTTTTACAGCCTTTTAAACTTTAAACTCATTTTTCTCCATTCGACTTTTTGGTATATGGATCAAAGAAGCATGCAGCCGACGATATAATGCTTTTGCTCAGTTCCTGCATTATATGTAAAATTTACGCATAATTTAACTATCACATATGTGTGTTATATGTACTTGTCCAAGACTGCCATGATCATATGATCAAGTTTGCTATTTTTTTCCAAAAACTCTTAATTTATTATATTACAAATTTTTAATAATTATTTATAAAATATGATCTAACTGATAGCTCAGTGGTTAGATTTACAGCTTTTCAATTAAAAAGTCTCAGGTTCAAATCCTTGTCAGATCATATCTAATAAAAAAAATATAATTTATAATTGATATGGTAATATTTTATAGTATATCATAATATAAAATAAATTTAACTGTCACACCTGAAAAGGAAAGACAGATTTACTCACTTCATAAATACCTTAAAATACTCGAATTTTTTTACTTACTTTTATTCTCATTTACAGTAAGATTCTCCTTACTTTGCTATTCCAACCAAATTGTATATTATACAATTTTTGATGACGATACCTTTTTTTTGGAAAGTTTAATGAAAAAAAACTGGTTTTTGTTGTTTTATAAATTTTTGCCCCCCCACCAACTTCTCTCGTTTGATAAAATTTGCTTGTCATAAGGTCGCTGACTCACGACATTAAATAATAAAAACGCTATCAAAAGAGAAAAAATAAAAAGTAAACTATAAACCAAATTTCACGGTAATGGACAAATAATATTTAAAATTTAAAAAAAAAAAAAAAACTTGATTTATTAATGTTTAAGTTTTAAATATGCTAATTTCAATAATTTCCATTTATTTTATTTTGTTTTTTTTTAATTTGGATTTCGCAAGTCATTTGAATTCGTATTTATGTAGGAAGAAAAAATATATGAGGAAAGACAAAAAAACCAAACATATGTGAGAGAAATAACAATCAAATCAGTTTATTTTTAACCCCTTCTTTTTATGTTTATTTGCAGTAAAAATTAAAAATGAGAAATTTGTTTACAATTATAGTTATTTCTTTGAAATGTCAATGTCATTTAATTAGTTTCCCTATCAAAGAAATTGTTCATTTTATAAAACCAAACTTTAGGTTGTTTCATCCTTTCTTCAACTACAGACTGAAGGGTCCTCACTATTCAGTTTAAATTTTTATACGATTTTTTTTGCAATAAATTTTAAGCATCATATATTTGTTTAGAAACAAATGATTTTTTGAAATACGTCCTCGCTGTTTGCCTTAGAAATAATATTCGAAATAAATTAAATTTTAAATTGAGTTCTAAAGGATTAATAGTTGAAGTCCTTACTCCAAATTTCTTTGGAGTCTTGAAAAAAATTAAACGACAGTCTTAAAGAATTTAAAAAGCCCTATAACAGAAAATTTTACAAAAATTTACAATTGGACATTTAAATTATTTGTCGTTAGGTGCAAACAAAAATTTTCCAATTTCTCTCAATTGTCAATAATCTGTACTCTTTTTGAACGCAAATTTTTGCAAGGGATAAAATATTTAAGAGAATAAACATAAAATACTTTGGAAAAAAATTTTAAGACTCTTTTCTGAATGAGATCGTTAAGGTTTAAAAATGAGAAATTTTATGATTTTAGGCACTCGACACTTGTAAATATTGTACAAATTTAAAAAAAAAGCAGGCTAAGATATAATATTTTTTACAAGTTAACACTTTTCTTTGTTATAGAGATTCTTTAGAATCTAAGAAAGTCTTAGATTTTCATAATATTCATTATATTTTTCTTTTGAAAATGTGCACTTTTAAAAACTTTTAATTTTAAGTACTAACTATTTATTGTTATGTGTCAGTTCATCCGTCTATTTGCTCCGGAATCTAAAGAAATTGCATGTGTGTATTGTGATGTTCATTTTGAACTTTATTTGTTGTATTTTTTGTCAAAAGAACAGCCTTTTTCTTATCAGAAATTTTTTTTTTTTACGAAAGTAATGGAAAGCGTAGTTCCTTTGAGTAGTGTATAACTTTAACACATTAAAACCACACTCTTTAAAAATCAAACTTTACAAATGGGTCTTGATACAAATGTACAGTTTGGTTTTGGGGATGGGAATTGGAAAAGGAAACTGGGAAAAAAAACTTGATTCGAATTCGGTTAACCAATGACACAATTTACCATGGTGTAATACTAATTTACATCATATATATGTAGTTATTATGTTAATTTATTTTCAATAACATCAACTTCAGTTAAAAACCCATTGAGAGGCGCAGCATCAACAGGCATTGGGTATTAGCTAGTATTTATATAAATTTATGTTTACGTTTTTTATTAATTTTATTTTTTTTTGGATTTAGTCGCGGTTAAATTATTGCTTTTAATTACTTGCAATGTTTTTTTTTAAGAAAGAAAGTCTTAATAAATAAAAAAAAAACCTTCAAAAAATTCATACATCATAAATTAATTTCATAAAAAAAAAACAAATTTTTCGAAATTAATCAAGAACATAAATTTTAATAAAAACTTATTTTTCTTTTAATATTTATGAGTATGTACTAATCTCATTGAAATAGAATATCAGATGCGGTTTTTTTTTTTTTAAGCGCTAACTGTTCAACTATTAGGGTAATAAGCCTGTCTATACCATCATATTATATTCGTGTAATTTTTTTTTTTTTTCTTTGTAATTTTTTATTTTTTAACATAAACTATTGTACAATAATATTATTTACATATATGAATTATAAAAATTATTTCCTTTAAGACCATAGCCTTAGCTATGTGGCCTAATCATTTTCATACAAAATTTTGACAGTTTTTTGACAGTTAATTTATAAGTTATTTTATTGCAATTTCATACTAGTAATTTTCCTAATTATAAGAAGCGCATATAAATTCTTTAATTCTTTTTTTAAAAATATCTAAATTTGTTATAATTTTTAATTCATCTGGAAGTTCATTGTATAACTTTAAGCTATTATAAATAGGATTGTTGTTTTGTTGTTTCTGTGTTCTAAATAATGAAAGATAAAAGTTAGATCTATTACGTGTGTTATGATTATGAAAGTCGATTGCTCTATTTAATATGAAGTTATGTTTTATCACATTATTTACAATTTTAAAAGCTATTATATATACTCTTCTGCACAAATTTTGCAAACTCAAATATCGATGTGTGTATTTTGGACTTGTAGGTGTTCTTACATTATAATTCAGTATGATTTTTAAAGCTTTTTTGTGCAAAACATCTAGCTGATTGAATATGTACTGTGGAGTTCTACTCCAAATTGTATTTAAATATATTAAATTTGAGAGGATATATGAGGAGTAAATCACATGTAATACGTTATAAGTATTTAAATTGATTTTAATAAATTCCACATACAATTTAAACATGAGATAGTACTAGGCCTTATAACATGTAGACGTCTTAAATTGTCAATAGATACAATTCTATTTTTTTATTTTATATTGTAATATTTTGTATTTGAGTTATATGGTATTCTATATCTACGAGTTATATTATTCAATTAAATTATTTGTTTATATTTTGCATTTGTTTATATTGTTATATTAATGAATTTTTTATTAAAGATATATGATTATTATTTATTGATTAAGCCATTAATTTAAACCCAATGTCGAATCGAAAACTAGATAAGTTTTCTTACTTTTACTGGTATTCTAGCTTGAGTCTTACTCATATGAAATGAAACACAGCTATATAAATTGTATACCGTCAAATTAAATACAAAACTTATGATCCAGGAATCCATTTAAAATAAAACCATTTTTTTTTGGCACTAATAATTTTTTTAAAAAACTAATCAATACACAAACATGTATATATAGAGAATTAATAAAGAAAAAATAATACCTGTATTACAAACTTTTTCTTGTTAAAAATATTCCACAAAATAAATTGTTTCATAGATAAAAAAAAAAAATAAATAGTTGATTTACGTGATTCTAAAAGTATGATGTTTCATTGATAAACTTGAACTGTCATCGTATTAACTTAATTATGATGACAGCTGCAAACTGTATATTGTTATACCTGTATGACTATATGTCCAAAGGGCGTACTAAATTTGCCATTACGTTTGTGAAGCAAAGAAAGAGGGGGGTAGATATAGTGTCAAAGATACGTACCAAATCAGAATCGAAAAGTAAATCGATTTAGCTACGTATGTCCGTCCGTCCGTCGATTAGTCGTCATCGCTATTGAAACGCAGCCATTTTGATCCACGGGCTCAAGTACCTGCCATACAACTTCTTTTTTTATATGAGCATTACTCTACACCTAATGAAGCTGGGTGTCTGAAAAGATAATTAAGTATAATGGCCAAAGTTTCTGCAAAATTTGGTTGATCTACTGCAGTGGATTCGAGTAGCTGCCACACAATTCCTTCTTTAATATGAGCATTACTCTACACCTAATAAAGCTGAATGTTTGAAATTTTGCCAAACGCAATTCACTGAATGATATAAGGTTTATATTACGGTCATACGGGTATCCCAGAGTTGACAAAGTCTACTACACTCTTCCTGGTTTTTTTTAGAGTTCATTAAATTTGGCTACAAAACAAATCACAATTCAGATAATAATTAATAGATTTATACTGCGTGGGAATTCAATTTTCATTATTCAAATATTTGACATTTTGACTTATATATCTTTTAAATTTAATTGTAACTTATACAAAAAAAAAACAAAAATAGTGAATACTTATATTAAATTCGTAAAGAAAACTGCCAATTGACAAGATAAATATGTATTATAAAAACAATTTCAATATTTTAATTAAATTTCTTAAAATAATATTAGAAAATTAATTACATACATATTTAGACTGATTAATGCTCATAGATCCACTTAAAAAAAACTATCAACTTTTACTAAAAATATTAATATTCCAAGAAGATGTATGTAAAAAACACTGTTAAATTTGAACCAAATTTTTTAAATTAACATCTAAAGAAATTTGATAATAAAATATTCTTTTAAGAATCTAAAGTAGTACAAGATGTATATAGGTATAAATGTTAGACGTTCTCATTGAAATTAAGATTTTTAATAAATAAGACAATCTGTCAGTTTAAAGATACAAAAAAAAAAATATTGTCCTAAATAGAATTAATATTTTTACTAATATTTCAAAAGTACTTTGTGTGCAAGTGTGGTTTTAATGCTCCAAATATATTATTTTTGGACTGATTGTTGCAAAAGTTTCCTCCTGAGTTTGTTTTCTATTATTAGTGATTAAGTTTCTTATTCAGAACGTGTTTCTTCTTGTTTTTTTTTTGTGCCAAAAAGTATCGTATATATTATGTACATCCAAAATTTTATTTTATATTTTTTATTCTAGTTAAAGTTGTTGTATAAAAAAAAATATGAACTTGTACGAATTTATTTTGAATATTAGACCCATATTAAATCTAAAAACCATATTTTTATTTAATCTTAATTTAATAATTTTTTTTTTTTCCTTTTTTTTAAGAGTTTATTGTTCAACTGTTAGACTAATAAGCCTTTCAATACCATAAGTACATGTTAGAAAAGGGGGTCATATTATATTCGTGTTATTAGAATTGATCTTAAGGAACTCTACCCAACCTAAGGATCTTAAGGAACTCTACCCTACCCTGTGCCACCCAACCGTTAAATTGTTGAATAAATTTATTTATGAGACTCCATGGTGCAGGGTCAGAACTCCCAGGGTCAAAAGTCCCTTAGGAACTGCACCAAACTGCACATCTATATTTGTGTTCAACGTCTTTGATAGTAGATACTCAATATTTAATTAATAGCGGACCTAATTTTTAATACATAAAAACCTTATTTCTAAAAAAAAAGTTTTCCTTTTTTTCTGAATCATAAAAAGTGTCTTCACCTAAAACAAATTTTA
>CAUJBZ010000429.1:45000-116493 GCA_963082915.1 Dolichopus griseipennis | reverse complement strand
AGTGGCACGAAAATTGCTAACTAATGTTTCCTTTTTCGGTAGAAGTGTCGGTGTTTATTACTAAAATACCAGGTTTTGAAATATTTTTCGGTATTTGATCAAGAGGCAAAAACACCTTTAAACAATTTACTTGTGACACTATTACATTTCAGCGCTTTCGTTATCTGAAGTGTATTCATTTTTTTGTAAACGAGAAATATCAATTTGCTGAGTATTTCCACTTATGTATACCGTTAAAAATTCAACTTTAAGTTTACCATTTGTGAACACTATATCGAATTTTTCAAGCAAATTTATTAAATTATTAGTTGTTTTTTCATTGTCCATATGTCCAAAAGAGTAATTCTTGATGTCCGTTCTTTTTAAAACTTTGGTTGGGAATTTATACTTTAATTCCTTTACAATAGTTTTACATTTTTCTTTTATTCCAGCCACAGCAAGGTTTTTAGCAAATATTGTATTGTTATCATCCATACAGAATGATAAATCTACTACAGCGTATGCCGTTTTCAAATGAATAGAGATGCTCCACTATGCTTCCTTTTATATATTTACGTAGACGTTGCGATTTTTATCAATTTCGATACTGGCATCAAATTCTGCAAACACAATACATGTTAATGTTGAAGTTAATGGAGAACTGAGTCTTGCTTCAATCTTTACTACTCCCTGGTTTAATAAACTTTGACATGTATCAGTTCCAGAACCATCTGCTGATAAATCAAAAGCTAGTATTGTATAACCTTTCGAAAATAGTTCTTTTGAAATTTGATGGCCTTTATCAGAATGATGTATACCTGTTCCGCTAAATAATGTGAAATATGCACGAGAATTGCAATTGTTATTCGATGTAAAATTCGTTTCAATTGCAGAGTTTGGTGTAGGCACTCCATTCACATATAATTGAAATTGTGTGAGATTTTGATGATCGAAATGGTATGGATTTTTTGGTCTTTTACCATTAAAATTTTCATTATTAACCATACAAAATAAAAGAGCTTTTGGTATTTGCCCTATAAATATATTATCCAATGATATGTTGGATGTGTTAGCTGGAATTGTAAATGTTTTGATTTCACTTCTCGTATAAAAATATTTTGCGTAAGCCTTTTCCAAAACAGTATTATGTGCTATTAATATGCTAGGATTAATTGTTAAATGTTTCATAATGTAGCTTCAAGAATTTTTAAATAGCTTTCGTCTGAATCATTGAAAAATAGAAAAAAATCTTGTTTTTCTATTGCCAAAGCAATTCGAATGTCAACGTTATTTAAAAGTAATGTGGAAGTGTTGAAAAAATCTACATGTAATTTTCCCATTAATTCTACTATTGTAGAATTATTGTATAATTTTTGCCTTGATTTAGAACCAGAATTGTTAAAATCATTTACATTTGGTTTATCCAATTCCCAACCAGATGCTTCCAGATGTGTTTGACTGGAATCTGTACCATAATTTAGTAAAGTAGTTAAGTATGCTTTATAATGGTATAATGAGTCTGACGGAGTGATGTTTTTTCCATTTAGAGTTACATTACATTGTTTAATTAAAGAGTGTAATAAATTATTTACAACACTGGGCTGTGAGGCTGCTTTTGCATCAGCTCCGGTTCCTACTTTATCATTTGCACTCCAAACTGATCCATCTTTTTTTAATATTTGAATTTTAAATTTGATGTAGGTTGACGATAAATCTCGATATGTATCTCCATTTCCAAGCGAAACAAATTCAATAGTTGATGGTGACGCCTCTAAAGAAGCTAAAGGATTGTATGCTACTTCTTCTGAACGCAATATACTTGTTTGTACTGGTAATGATGCAAAAAGATCAAGTTCAGATTTCATACACTCCATATTTAATTGAATATATCAGAGGTTTTAATTTGCTTTTTTCGTCGCTTCGACTTTAAATGTGTCTTTTTAAAAACTGCTCGTCGTTTTATACTGCTCCGTCTTTTTATGGGTTTTCGACTTCCACCATACATCGAATGCAGTTGATTAACTACTGATTTTCTTAGATTTTTCATGCCACTTTGATCAATTACAGTTTCTTTTATGTTTGCACCAGATCCTATATCATTCAAAATATTTTTACTTGTGTTCATAGCCTCTGTTTTAATTAAGTTCCAACCTGATGTAAAAACTGGCTTTAAGTAACGAATTAAACTTCCGAATATATTTCCAAAACCACGACCTATTTGAATAGCTGGATAAAATTGTAATAGAGGTCCAATATCGTTGATTCCTTCACCTACTTGAGAGGAATAATATCTCACGTAAGCTCTTTCCATGTTGATCCCGGTGTTGATGAAGTTCTTAGTTTTGGGCTTCTTAGTAAGCGTTTTAATTTTCGTTTTTTTGTTTCAGGAAACTGTGAAAGTATAGTTGAGGAAATTGAACTACCTGCCGATCTTAGTATCTTCTTTTTTTCAGGAGATGGTACAGCAACGGTAATTACATCACCACTTGGTGTTTCAAACATTCGATAATCAGAACTTAGAGATTGTCTTTGTACTAGTTTTTCGTCTTTCAACATTTCAGTTTGAGCTAATTTTCTAAATGAATTTTCATCATCAAAATCGATATCCATATCTGAATACTCTTTTTTAGGATCATATTCAAACACTTCATCAGTAACTACTGGTACAAAATTAGTCTGTGTTGATGTTGATTTGTATTTAGGTAATTCAGTTTCTGTATATGCATTTCGTTTAGAAAAGAATTTTGTTTGAGTGCCTGTATCAAATGTAGGATTATTAGCCTTTTCTGGTAATTTTTTTGCGTGTCTTTTGTTGATTCCATATTTGAGGAGATTTTGACGATATAAGTACCATTTTTGCAATGGTTTTAAGCTTTTATCATATAAAATTTTTTTAATTTTTTGATCTAATAAATCCAAGTTTTTATCATCTTGAAATAATTTACTAAATTTTGAAAATATTTCTGGTGACATAACAATCATTCGCTGCATTATGTCTTACTGAGTAATTTCCCTATTACACCAGATAATATAGTTCCGATTAGATTTGGGAAAAAGCCACCATGTTGAACTAATATTTTTCTTTTGGCTTTTATACTTTTCTTAGCACAGGCTAGAAATCTTAATTGTTTTTTATGTTTTTTTTATTTTGCTTTTTGTGTCGATGATATTTTATTATTACCATTTGGGTAATATATTGATTGCAATTTCAGCAATAGTTTTTATAATATCATCATCACAATATTTAAGAATATTTTTACGAAATATCTTGTTGTTGCACTTTCCTAGTACATGTAATATATGTTGGTTTTTCTTCAATCGTTTCATACTTTTGACAGTTGTTATTCAAATCACCCGTATCACAGAAACATATACAATATTCTTTGGAAAAAATATTAGTTCTAATACGAAATAAATCGTTAATATCTTGTGTTAAGTCCAACACAATATAACCATGAGGTTTTGATGTTGACTCATTATATACTCTAAAGAAACCCTTTATATTATCTGGATATAGTTGCCTAGCAAGAGGAAAAATTTGCGATTTGTCTCGAGGATTTTTGAAAAGCACTAAATATTTACAATTTAATGAAATATCTCTTGAAAATTTTCGCTGATGAAAAACGTTTTGTTTTAACAATATAATAGATAAATTACGATGGTGTGAGCCTTTAGTAAATAGCTCACATACCTCTTTATTTGCAGAATCTAACATTAAGTCATCTAGAACAATTAACGTAGGTTTATTTTCATTACCACTAAATTCTTTTGGGATACTGGTATAAAAGTCTATATAAGGAAAAGATTTTTTGGAATAGTAGAAATTTCTGGGTTACACCATTTTATTGTTTCAATTTTCGAAGAAATATGAAACATATCTATCAATATTTTCAATTAAATTACACAAAAATGTTGTTTTCCCACATCCAGATGGTCCCGCTATCATCATTGTAAATGGATGAATAAAATTAATCATTTTTGGTCTGTGTCTGATAAGAAACTGAATTTAAAATACAATTTAGAGATCATATAAAAGCAGCGAACATATTCTTAGTACTGTCATTTTTAATTATAGAAGTGGAGGAGTTCGTAAATATTTATTCCTCCGTCTTATTAGATGATCATAAGAAACTAATATTACATCTATATAAACACATTAAAAACTTTTCTGGAGTAAAAAAATTCATTTCAATTTATGGTACTCATTTTACCCTTTGTCCGTGGGCATATGATAATTCTACTTCTGGACCGGACACATGTGAATGTCACACAATAGAAAATTATAGAATCACTCTAGAAAATTTAATTAAATGGTACGAGAATAATGTCGAGGCTATAAATCGTGTCAGAAATTCATAGAGGCGCTAGAAGGAACTTTACACGAAGAAAATTTATTCAAAAGGGTTTAAATGATACTTGGCAAATTGATTTGGTTGAAATGATTCCATATGCAAAATTTAATAAGACATATAAATATTTATTAACCGTTATTGATACATTTTCAAAATTTGCGTAAGCTGAACCGATTAAAAACAAAAGCGCTGATAATGTTTTAATCGCAATGAAAAATATTTTTAAGCGTGCTGGTAAAAAACCAAAAAATTTACAATCTGATCAAGGTACGGAATTTTTCAACAAAAAATTTCAAAATCTAATGAGGAAATATAAAATTAACGATTATCATACATATTCAGAACTAAAAGCATCAATTGTAGAACGTTTCAATCGCACCCTAAAAAACATGATGTGGAGACAATTCAGTTTACAAGGCACATATAAATGGTTACCTTTTCTGCCATCGCTAATAGAAAAATATAACTCAACATATCATCATACAATTAAACTTCCACCTAAAAATGTTACAAAGAAGAATGAGAAATTTTTATTAAAAACTGTCCATCTTTGATGATCCATCTTTTTTTAATATTTGAATTTTAAATTTGATGTAGGTTGACGATAAATCTCGATATGTATCTCCATTTCCAAGCGAAACAAATTCAATAGTTGATGGTGACGCCTCTAAAGAAGCTAAAGGATTGTATGCTACTTCTTCTGAACGCAATATACTTGTTTGTACTGGTAATGATGCAAAAAGATCAAGTTCAGATTTCATACACTCCATATTTAATTGAATATATCAGAGGTTTTAATTTGCTTTTTTCGTCGCTTCGACTTTAAATGTGTCTTTTTAAAAACTGCTCGTCGTTTTATACTGCTCCGTCTTTTTATGGGTTTTCGACTTCCACCATACATCGAATGCAGTTGATTAACTACTGATTTTCTTAGATTTTTCATGCCACTTTGATCAATTACAGTTTCTTTTATGTTTGCACCAGATCCTATATCATTCAAAATATTTTTACTTGTGTTCATAGCCTCTGTTTTAATTAAGTTCCAACCTGATGTAAAAACTGGCTTTAAGTAACGAATTAAACTTCCGAATATATTTCCAAAACCACGACCTATTTGAATAGCTGGATAAAATTGTAATAGAGGTCCAATATCGTTGATTCCTTCACCTACTTGAGAGGAATAATATCTCACGTAAGCTCTTTCCATGTTGATCCCGGTGTTGATGAAGTTCTTAGTTTTGGGCTTCTTAGTAAGCGTTTTAATTTTCGTTTTTTTGTTTCAGGAAACTGTGAAAGTATAGTTGAGGAAATTGAACTACCTGCCGATCTTAGTATCTTCTTTTTTTCAGGAGATGGTACAGCAACGGTAATTACATCACCACTTGGTGTTTCAAACATTCGATAATCAGAACTTAGAGATTGTCTTTGTACTAGTTTTTCGTCTTTCAACATTTCAGTTTGAGCTAATTTTCTAAATGAATTTTCATCATCAAAATCGATATCCATATCTGAATACTCTTTTTTAGGATCATATTCAAACACTTCATCAGTAACTACTGGTACAAAATTAGTCTGTGTTGATGTTGATTTGTATTTAGGTAATTCAGTTTCTGTATATGCATTTCGTTTAGAAAAGAATTTTGTTTGAGTGCCTGTATCAAATGTAGGATTATTAGCCTTTTCTGGTAATTTTTTTGCGTGTCTTTTGTTGATTCCATATTTGAGGAGATTTTGACGATATAAGTACCATTTTTGCAATGGTTTTAAGCTTTTATCATATAAAATTTTTTTAATTTTTTGATCTAATAAATCCAAGTTTTTATCATCTTGAAATAATTTACTAAATTTTGAAAATATTTCTGGTGACATAACAATCATTCGCTGCATTATGTCTTACTGAGTAATTTCCCTATTACACCAGATAATATAGTTCCGATTAGATTTGGGAAAAAGCCACCATGTTGAACTAATATTTTTCTTTTGGCTTTTATACTTTTCTTAGCACAGGCTAGAAATCTTAATTGTTTTTTATGTTTTTTTTATTTTGCTTTTTGTGTCGATGATATTTTATTATTACCATTTGGGTAATATATTGATTGCAATTTCAGCAATAGTTTTTATAATATCATCATCACAATATTTAAGAATATTTTTACGAAATATCTTGTTGTTGCACTTTCCTAGTACATGTAATATATGTTGGTTTTTCTTCAATCGTTTCATACTTTTGACAGTTGTTATTCAAATCACCCGTATCACAGAAACATATACAATATTCTTTGGAAAAAATATTAGTTCTAATACGAAATAAATCGTTAATATCTTGTGTTAAGTCCAACACAATATAACCATGAGGTTTTGATGTTGACTCATTATATACTCTAAAGAAACCCTTTATATTATCTGGATATAGTTGCCTAGCAAGAGGAAAAATTTGCGATTTGTCTCGAGGATTTTTGAAAAGCACTAAATATTTACAATTTAATGAAATATCTCTTGAAAATTTTCGCTGATGAAAAACGTTTTGTTTTAACAATATAATAGATAAATTACGATGGTGTGAGCCTTTAGTAAATAGCTCACATACCTCTTTATTTGCAGAATCTAACATTAAGTCATCTAGAACAATTAACGTAGGTTTATTTTCATTACCACTAAATTCTTTTGGGATACTGGTATAAAAGTCTATATAAGGAAAAGATTTTTTGGAATAGTAGAAATTTCTGGGTTACACCATTTTATTGTTTCAATTTTCGAAGAAATATGAAACATATCTATCAATATTTTCAATTAAATTACACAAAAATGTTGTTTTCCCACATCCAGATGGTCCCGCTATCATCATTGTAAATGGATGAATAAAATTAATCATTTTTGGTCTGTGTCTGATAAGAAACTGAATTTAAAATACAATTTAGAGATCATATAAAAGCAGCGAACATATTCTTAGTACTGTCATTTTTAATTATAGAAGTGGAGGAGTTCGTAAATATTTATTCCTCCGTCTTATTAGATGATCATAAGAAACTAATATTACATCTATATAAACACATTAAAAACTTTTCTGGAGTAAAAAAATTCATTTCAATTTATGGTACTCATTTTACCCTTTGTCCGTGGGCATATGATAATTCTACTTCTGGACCGGACACATGTGAATGTCACACAATAGAAAATTATAGAATCACTCTAGAAAATTTAATTAAATGGTACGAGAATAATGTCGAGGCTATAAATCGTGTCAGAAATTCATAGAGGCGCTAGAAGGAACTTTACACGAAGAAAATTTATTCAAAAGGGTTTAAATGATACTTGGCAAATTGATTTGGTTGAAATGATTCCATATGCAAAATTTAATAAGACATATAAATATTTATTAACCGTTATTGATACATTTTCAAAATTTGCGTAAGCTGAACCGATTAAAAACAAAAGCGCTGATAATGTTTTAATCGCAATGAAAAATATTTTTAAGCGTGCTGGTAAAAAACCAAAAAATTTACAATCTGATCAAGGTACGGAATTTTTCAACAAAAAATTTCAAAATCTAATGAGGAAATATAAAATTAACGATTATCATACATATTCAGAACTAAAAGCATCAATTGTAGAACGTTTCAATCGCACCCTAAAAAACATGATGTGGAGACAATTCAGTTTACAAGGCACATATAAATGGTTACCTTTTCTGCCATCGCTAATAGAAAAATATAACTCAACATATCATCATACAATTAAACTTCCACCTAAAAATGTTACAAAGAAGAATGAGAAATTTTTATTAAAAACTGTCTACAATAAATTAAAAGTATTCCGAAAAGCAAAATACAAAGTTGGAAATTTTGTTCGTATAAGTAAATTTAAAGGTATATTTGCAAAAGGTTATCAACTTAATTGGTCAACAGAAATTTATACAATAGCGAAAATAAAAAGAACTGATCCAATAACATACAATTTACTTGATTACACACAAAAACAAATAAAAGGCAGTTTTTATGAACCTGAACTTACATCTGTTAAATTTCCTAATGTTTACCTTGTAGAAAAAATAATAAGAAAAAAAGGAAATCAAGTTTTGGTTAGGTGGCTTGGCTTTGGTAAAAACCATGATTCATGGATAAATAAAAAAGATTACTAAAAGATTTTTAGTAAAACATGCTATGCTGTTATTTCATATTTAAAACAACTTTTTAAAACCAAGTTTTATATATTTTTTTTTTTTTTTAACTTGAACTTGATCACGTTTTCAATTTGTATTCATGATCACGCCTTTATATTATTAACAATATAATTTCAAATGTTTATTTGTTTCATTTTTTTCAAAACTTTTGCAGTTAAGTTAATATTCAAACAAAAAATTTCCATCGATTTTTTAAGCTTTTCAAATTTAAAATAGCAGTTGGGAGCTTAATTTTTGAAACATAACGAACGAGCTTTATCAGCTTTGAATTTTTTAAATTTTTCATGTAAATATTATATCAAGCTTAAACTTTGATAATATTAAGTATAAACCAAATTTAAAAAACTTTTCATATTTAATTAAGAATATTCAACTCCATAGGTTAGCTTATTTTTTTTTTAATTTATAAAACTTTTTTTAATTTTCGTGGAAATATTAAATCAAGCTTAAACTTTGGTAATATTAA
The DNA here is from genome assembly GCA_963082915.1 of Dolichopus griseipennis. Taxonomy (NCBI): domain Eukaryota; kingdom Metazoa; phylum Arthropoda; class Insecta; order Diptera; family Dolichopodidae; genus Dolichopus; species Dolichopus griseipennis. The sequence goes on along the minus strand of CAUJBZ010000429.1, from coordinate 107,516 downwards.
CTTTGTATTTAAACCAAACTTTAAAAACTTTTCTTATTTCATTAAGAACAATAAGCACAATATCTTTGAAATTTAAACATAACTGATATCCCAACAACCAAGCTTAATTTAAAATACTCAAATACTCAAACTAGTTTAAGCTTATTATTGTTTTAATTTGAAATTTAAACATAACTGATATTCTAACCGCTAAGCTTAATTTAAAATACTCAAAAGCACAAAACTTTTTACTTATCACAATTTTATTGCATAACTTTAGGAGAACTTTTGCTGACTACTGACGCTGAAACGGCACTAAAAAAGCTCCTGAGCTTTTGCTGCCGCTGAACCGGCATATACATACTACTTAGCAACATTCATTTCTATTTGCGCTAATATTTCTTTTAACTCTAAAGGATTAATTATATGAAGTACCGTTGAAGTTTCGTTCACTATTTCTATTTCTTTTAATTTAATTTGTGTATATCCCAGATCCTCAATTATTGGATTAACTTGTAATAAACTTTCTGCTAAATCATCTTGCAAAAATTGTTTTATTTGTATAGTTTTAAATTCATTATCAGCTACTATTTTTCTTGGTTTTCCTAATTTGGTAAAATGGTCTTCTAATTGTTCTATTAGCGTTAAATAATTTTTGTCTGTTTAAGCTGCTCCAACTTTGGAGAATTTATCTATCACTGTTCAAAAATTTGTTTTCATAATTGTGTGTGTATTTATATGTATTATATCATTAATATTAGTAGGGGTTTCACTATATTTGAATTTAGATTTAATTGGATTCCTGTCATATTTTACTTTTTGGCAAACTCCACACTGATTTATAACAATTTGAACTAATTCTAATAACTTTGGAAAATAGATTTTATATTTTATTTGATTATAAGTTTCCTGAATACCTGAATGACAGCTTTCTTTTGTATGATATAAAGAAATTGGTTTTACCACTTCTACTTCAGTTCTAACTTCGTTAGCTCGATAAGAACATTTTATAAATTTCAATTGACTATTATTTGAGAACATTTCTAGTAATTTTTCTTGCACTATATTATATCTATTATCTGAAATTTCGGAAAATATGCCTACTTTGCCTTTTTGAGGTATGTCTTTAAATATTTCTGTTAGTCTATCAAAGTCGTATTCCGCTATATAAATAATGGTTCTTATAAAGAAATTATATCTTTTTCTAGTTTTATTATTTGTTATTATTAATTGTGTTCTATATTTATTAACAATTTCCTCTTTCAAATTAACAGACCAAACTATGGCTAAAAATTCTTTATCAGTTGCCGAATAATTTTTCTCATGGTTGTTAAGAGTTCGAGATGCAAAGCATACAGGGTGAACTTCTGGCGAAAGAACGTCCCCTATTGCATAGTTAGAACCATCTGTTGTTAAAGTAAAAGACTTGTCAAAATTGGGATATCTTAAAACTGGATGCGAAATTATAAGGTTCTTAAGATTTTCAAAAGCTGCTATATAATTGGGTTCTTTGGCATTGATTCTAGTATTCTTTTTTAAATATTTCGTAATTGGTTGAGCTACTTTAGCGTAATCTCTAACGAACTTACGATAATATCCGGTCAATCCTAAAAAAACTTTTAATTTGTCTTTCTGTTCTGGGTAACTCTAAATTTTTTATTGCATCGATTTTATTTGGGTTTGGTTTAAGACCGTTTTCAGTCAATATATGACCTAAGAATTCGGTCTCTTTTTTCAAAAATTTACATTTATCTATTTGTATTTTCAATTGCTTTTCTTCTAAAATTTTAAATATAGTTGTTATTGCTTTTAGGTGTTCTTTTAAGCTGGTACTGAAAATGAGAATATCATCAAGATAAACAACACATATTTTATTTATGTGATCCCTCAGAATTTCATTCATCAGTCTTTGAAATGTAGCTGGAGCATTTTTTAACCCGAAAGGCATTCTATTAAATTCATATAGGCCATGGGGTGTTACAAATGCAGTTTTTTTTTTATCTGCTTCTTTAATTTCTATTTGGTGGTATCCTTTTGCCAAGTCTATAGTTGTGAAATATTGGGCTCTTCCCAATTTAACTAATATTGAATCAATATTGGGCAGAGGATATTTGTCATCCACCGTAACGTCATTTAGCCTTCTGTAATCTATAACAAGTCTAAATTTCTTTTTACCTGAATTGTCAGATTTTTTGGGTACTACGATTAATGGACTAGAATATCTTGAGTTACTTTTTCTTATAATTCGCTTTTCTTCCATTTCCCTAATTTGGTTTCTAACTTCTTCTTCGTGTTTGGTACCTATACAACTTGGATTTTATAGACTGTTCTGTTGTAGTGACAATTTCATGTTTAATTTCAGTTGTTTTGGTTAATTTGTCACCTTCCTTAAAAAATAAATTACTGAACCTATTAACCAAGTTTTTAACTTCTGTCAACTCTTCTGAATTTAAATGACTTAATTTTAATAAACTTATATTCTGTAGGTTACTAGTAATAAACCTACTTTGGGGATTGCGTAAGTTCGGGATTCGACCATGGGTTCGGAAGCTCGAACTTTTTCATCGAATTTAGGCCAAACAAGCAAAATTCCGAAACAAATGAAGATAGAACCTCCAAAAAGGTGTCCCTTCCTATTTCCTAAGGGTCTTGGAAATCTGGGCCTTATAAAGATAGCAACTTAAAAAAAATTAGAAGCTTCAAATTTGGCACAAGGGTGTTTTTTACTATTTCATATGTTTTTGCCCTAATTTGGGATCAATTGGAGTGGTGGTTCAGTACCCCTCTTAGACCTACCAAGTTTTAAAAGCTTATAATCGAAATTACTAAAAATAGTAACTTAAAATTAAAATAGAACGTTCAAATTGTGTACAAGGGTTAACTAGAACTATAAGAACAGCGCGGACTGTATAAGGGCGAAATCAGACCAAGGGTTCGGATTCTGAACTTTTTAATCGGTTTCAGGGCTAACGAACATATATTGAAAATCACGATAACTCAACAACTAATGACGCCATCTTCATGAAATTTTGTGCTGTAGGTTATTGGTAATGAAACTACGGCGGCGATTGCGTACGGTGAGGATTGGACAATGGGTTCGGAACTTAAAACTTTTTGATCGAATGTAGGCCAAACTAGCATAATTCCGAAACCAATAAAAATAGAACCTCCAAATTTGTTGCTTTCGATTCCCTTAGTCTCCTTGAAATTTGAGCCCAATTGGAGTAGCATATTTATTACAGCATATTTTCGAAATTGATAAGGATAGTAACTTGAAAATAATGTAGAGCTGCAAATTTGGCACATGGATGTTCTTTAATTATATGAAATTAATAAAACTATTAACTTAAAATTAAGATAGAACGTTTCAATTATGTACAAGGGTTAACTAGTATTGAAAGTATGTTGGAGACTGCATATGGGGGAAATCGTACCATGGTTTCGGGTCCTGGAACACTTGAAAAGTTTAAGGGCTAACAAACATATATCTTAAAAAATCCATAACTCAAAAAATAATGCCGCTATTTTAATGAAATTTAAACTCTAGGTTACTAGTAAGGAAAGTACCATGGGAATTGATTCTGGTCGAGTTTAATTTCGAAGCCAAAGAATATATTTCCTATTTCCTATGTCTCCCTGAAATTAAGACTTAATTGTAGTGGTTCAGCTATGTTCATAGGTACTTGCTGCATTTATGTAAAACTTATTTTTATATTTAAATGAATTATATGAAATGGTCTAAATTTGTAATTGTATTTTAGAAATACATTTATTGCATATTTTGCGTATAAGCTTTTCTATTAGGTATATAAACTAACCATTCAAAATAATTGCTATTTTGAAAAATTTTGATTATTAAATATATTATGCTTTGATTATCTCTTTATCACAAAATTTAATAATTAGAATTTTTTTATTTTGTAATTGAATTGGAATAAATATATTTTCATTTATTTCAATTTTTCTGGTTATTTAATATTTTTAAATAGATAAATTAGTAAGAATTTGTAATATTTTTTAATAGATGGTGTAATTAGAAAATGTTTTTAGTATTATAAAGTTAATTTGGTTAGCTATGTATTACGATCAAATTAATAACAGCTTTTATAGTGCTAATATGTCATTTTAATATGTCCTTAAATTTGAACCAAATAGGTGTAGGGTATTTCTAAGTCGGTTCGACTGACTGTTTCTTTACTTGTTATTATTATTATTCTTATTAATATTAATTTCATTATTATTATTTGTATCATTTTTATTATTATTACATTTATTATTACTATTATTATTACCATTATTATTATTATCATTGTTATTATTATTATCATTATTTTTATTATTATTATAATTATTATTATTATTATATTTATTATTATTATTATTAATTTTATTATTATTATCATTATTATTATTATCATTTTTATTATTATTATTAATTTTATTATTATTGTAATTATTATTATTATTATTAATTTTATTATTATTGTCATTATTATTATTTTTGTTGTTATTAATTTTATTATTATTATTATATTTATTATTTTTATTATTATTATATTTATTAAGTTTATTGTTATTATGTTATTATTATCGTTATTATTATTACTTAGCCCCCCGGCGGGTATGGACATAGAAATACCTGCAGTAAGGTATGCCCTTGGTAAGAGTCCACTAAAATACCAACAGGGCTGGATTAAGGTGTTACACATACCGTGCCGATAATCAACCAGGTTGGGGGCCCTGTAAAAAAAACTAGCTGAGAAGCAAACGGTGTCCTCAGATATCTGGCGAGCTCTGAGTGTAAAAGCCTTACCCCCGTATGGGAGCTCAGCGGGGCGGACTTCTTTTCACGCCATACTCGTGTGAACTAGAATGATGATTTTGAACAAAAATATTGTAAAGATGGAAGAGGAAGTTGATGGAAGAAGACGGAATGAAGTAGGCAGTAGAAGAATGGAACCGGAGGAGAGCCCTTTTAGAAGGCGTTCGGCGTTACTTCGCCCACCACCAACTGCGGCTCGCTCAAATTCCTCACCGCCGATGGGGGTAAGGGAAATTGAGCACGAAAACAGCTTGGAGTTGAATGTCGAGGAGTACCTCCAAAATAGCAATGGTGTGCTGGCCAAAATAAGAGCTGCTATCTGAGGCAGTCTAACGTCAGCGGAGGAATCACAAATGGACTGGTGGGGCTCCAAGATGCTTTGGACGCTCTAAAAAGCTTCTGGGCCTAAAAATCTGTTCCAAATAGGCGGACACTGCGACCCAAACGGAGATGATAGTAACAATGAGAAATCGCAGTGTGCAGACAGAGGAGGAAACATAACCGGTGATAAAATAGGCCTGGGAAAAATAAGGTAGCTTTGCCCCAGCAAGTAGTAATCAGTGGAGCTTCGAAAAGGAGAGCTACCAGTTCAGCGGAGAAGGAAGGCATTCCAAAACGTAAGAAGGAGAAGGAAGTGACCCCTTCACTCAACGCCGAGACGCGGCATTGGACGGTAGTGAATAGGTCTAAGAAGAGAAACAAGCGGGGAGTCAAAAAGGGAATTGTAGAAGAGTCTAATATTAAAGCACCGGAAGTTTCCCAAGTGAAAAAGGATATGAACGTCCAAAAAGTGGTGCCAAAAAGTAGTCGACCTGCTGTCACAATAAAGCCAGCGGAGGGTAATTTATACGCCTGGGTGAAACACAAAGATATCACTTTCATACGTGTTTATCTGACACCCAACGAACCCATATCGGAATTCCGAGCGAAGTTGGCGGGCCTTGAGGATACGGTTTTGGACACGACGGGTCGCGTGGTGATTGGTGGCGATATCAACGCTAAGGTATTGGAGTGGGAAATGCCTTACTCTGATTCGAGGGGAAGTGAGGTGCTAGGGTTAGCATCCAGATCGGGTTTGGTTGTTCTAAATGTTGGCTCGGCATATACTTTTCGTCGACCGGCGTATTCGGAAACCATTCCCGACATATGCTTTGCCTGTGAGCGCTTAGCGGCATTGATTGAAGGCTGGCATGTGATAGAGGACTACAAGGGCAGTAACCATCAATACATTGTGGTCGTGGTCTGTGTGAGGAGACAGTTCCTAGGAACAATTTCTAGCAGACAACGGCGAAGGAACACGAAGAAAACTGACGAGGCGGTCCATTTGTGATTCCTGCGCTGACGTCAGATATCTGGCGAGCTCTGAGTGTAAAAGCCCCGTATGGGAGCTCAGCGGGGCGGACTTCTTTTCACGCCATACTCGTGTGAACTAGAATGATGATTTTGAACAAAAATATTGTAAAGATGGAAGAGGAAGTTGATGGAAGAAGACGGAATGAAGTAGGCAGTAGAAGAATGGAACCGGAGGAGAGCCCTTTTAGAAGGCGTTCGGCGTTACTTCGCCCACCACCAACTGCGGCTCGCTCAAATTCCTCACCGCCGATGGGGGTAAGGGAAATTGAGCACGAAAACAGCTTGGAGTTGAATGTCGAGGAGTACCTCCAAAATAGCAATGGTGTGCTGGCCAAAATAAGAGCTGCTATCTGAGGCAGTCTAACGTCAGCGGAGGAATCACAAATGGACTGGTGGGGCTCCAAGATGCTTTGGACGCTCTAAAAAGCTTCTGGGCCTAAAAATCTGTTCCAAATAGGCGGACACTGCGACCCAAACGGAGATGATAGTAACAATGAGAAATCGCAGTGTGCAGACAGAGGAGGAAACATAACCGGTGATAAAATAGGCCTGGGAAAAATAAGGTAGCTTTGCCCCAGCAAGTAGTAATCAGTGGAGCTTCGAAAAGGGGAGCTACCAGTTCAGCGGAGAAGGAAGGCATTCCAAAACGTAAGAAGGAGAAGGAAGTGACCCCTTCACTCAACGCCGAGACGCGGCATTGGACGGTAGTGAATAGTTCTAAGAAGAGAAACAAGCGGGGAGTCAAAAAGGGAATTGTAGAAGAGTCTAATATTAAAGCACCGGAAGTTTCCCAAGTGAAAAAGGATATGAACGTCCAAAAAGTGGTGCCAAAAAGTAGTCGACCTGCTGTCACAATAAAGCCAGCGGAGGGTAATTTATACGCCTGGGTGAAACACAAAGATATCACTTTCATACGTGTTTATCTGACACCCAACGAACCCATATCGGAATTCCGAGCGAAGTTGGCGGGCCTTGAGGATACGGTTTTGGACACGACGGGTCGCGTGGTGATTGGTGGCGATATCAACGCTAAGGTATTGGAGTGGGAAATGCCTTACTCTGATTCGAGGGGAAGTGAGGTGCTAGGGTTAGCATCCAGATCGGGTTTGGTTGTTCTAAATGTTGGCTCGGCATATACTTTTCGTCGACCGGCGTATTCGGAAACCATTCCCGACATATGCTTTGCCTGTGAGCGCTTAGCGGCATTGATTGAAGGCTGGCATGTGATAGAGGACTACAAGGGCAGTAACCATCAATACATTGTGGTCGTGGTCTGTGTGAGGAGACAGTTCCTAGGAACAATTTCTAGCAGACAACGGCGAAGGAACACGAAGAAAACTGACGAGGCGGTCCATTTGTGATTCCTGCGCTGACGTTAATCTGCCTCAGATAGCAGCTCTTATTTTGGCCAGCACATCATTGCACTTTTGGAGGTACTCCTCGACATACTACTCCAAGCTGTTTTCAAGCTCAGTTTCCCTTACCCCCATCGGCGGGGAGGAATTTGAGCGAGCCGCAGTTGGTGGTATGCGAAGTAACTCCGAACGCCTTCTAAAAGGGCTCTCCTCCGGTTCCATTCTTCTACTGCCTACTTCATTCCGTCTTCTTCCATCTACTTCCTCTTCCATCTTCTCCATATGATTGTTTAAGTTCATCATTCTAACTCCCACGAGTATGGCGAGAAAAGAAGTCCGCCCCCGCAGAGCTCCCATACGGGGGTAAGGCTTTTACACTCAGAGCTCGCCAGATATCTGAGGGCACCGTTTGCGACTGAGCAAGTGGACTTCCCCGTTTAGTTTTTTTACAGGGCCCCCAGCCTGGTTGATGACCTCCTGCATCAGCTTGTTCAGGAGAAGGGTTCTGATATACTGCTCATCAGATACTTATAGCAGCGTCGGACCTCGGCCATTGGAGTAGTGGGTCGGGGACCAGCCACACATTTCCGAAGACCTTAAAGCATATCTTTAAAATTAATAAAGATAACAACTTGAAAAAATGTAGAAGCTTCCAGTTTGCCACAAGGGTGTTCTTTACTATCTCTTGCGTGTTCCCCTAATATGGGATCAATTGGAGTGGTGGTTCAGAACTCCTCTCAGACCACCCAAGTATTAAAGGTTTATAATCGAAATTACTCAAAATAGTTACTTAAAATTAAGATAGACCGTTCAAATTGTGTACAAGGGTTAACTAGGACTATAAGTACAGCGGGAACTGTATAAGGGCGAAATCATCCCAAGGGTTCGGATTCTGGACCTTTTAATCGATCGAAGATTAACGAACATATGTAAAAAATCACGATAACTCAACAAATAATGACGCTGTCTTCATGAAATTTGTGCTGTAGGTTATTGGTAATGAAAGTACGGCGGAAATTGCGTACGGTGAGGATTGGACAATGGGTTCGGAACTTAGAACTTTTTGATCGAATTTAGGCCAAACTAGCATAATAGTTATGTCACCCTGTAATAAAATTATGTTTTAAATATATTTCTATTTTCTTTCACACGCGCAAACTTACTTTTGCGCGCGTCAACAAATATTGAAACATGATCCTATCTTAAAAATAACTGTACATTAAATTAACTGTACATCATATTAAAAACAGAATTAACTGTACATTCCAAACTTTAATAATAAATTTCTCAGCACGTTGCATTGCAACGTGACTTAATTAGAATATAATTACTTTATATAAAATGCATTCATTCTGCTATTGGACGTGGTATTGATCGGGAGTTGTCTTGATTCTTTTCGTGTAAAATACTTTTGTTTCGTTTCATATAAAAATAAGTAAATAAACGAAGAATTAACAATAATAAAATCAACTTATTAATAATAATAAAATCAACTTATTAATAATAATAAAATCAACTTTTTGTTTAATTATAAATTAATCAATAATAATAAAATCAACTTATTAATAATAATAAAATCAACTTTTTGTTTAATTATAAATTATATTTTATTTTTTTTTGTTTGTTCCGTTAAACTATAAAACATAAATGCCGCAGTCGGTAGGATGCGTCAACTAGTGCATATTTAAAATAGAAAAACAATAAGTGAAAGAAAATCACAAAATAATAAGTGAACGAAAATCACTTAAAAAATAAACATTGTGACTCTTTACCATCATATGAAATTTTTTTTTGTGTGGTTAAAAAAAAAAACCGAAATAAATATATATAATATATGTAAAGTGCACCAGTTAGTATATTAAATATACTCAAGGACGCAGGAAAAAAAAAAATTAGTGACAACGAACGAACAACGAACAAAAATAAGGAATCAAAACAACAACGAACGATAGCTGAATCAAACATCAACCAAGTCAACCAGGTCAACTAGAGCAACAACACCAGCTAAACAACAACGAACAACCAACAAACCGTGAGTTTATTTTTATAAGTTAGACCAATATAATATAATAAGTAAATTAAAATTTTTTCTAAAATAAATTAAAATGTTTTCTAAAATAAATTTAAATTTTTTCTAAAATAAATTAAAATTTTTTTTGTAAATTAAAATTCCTTTTTCCAAGTGAATACATTCTTACCTGAAAAAAAAAAAAAAAAAAAAGGAAAAGAATGAAATTAAAATCAAAATAATAAACATATAAAATTTTAAATAACTAATAAATAGATATTGAAAAAGATTTTTTTTTTTCTTTGAAAATATATATATATATATGTATAAGCGATAGGAGAAAAATTTTTCTTGTATCGCATTATCAAGAGGTATTACTCTTTTTTTGTATTAAATAAATAACTCGTTAATAAAAAAAAAAAAAATATGTATGTAATGTATACATCTAAACTTCAAAAATAGTATAAATACTTAGTAATAATTAATAAATAATTGAACATTAGAATTTTGTTTCATATATATTATACATGTCAATTCGAAAATTTACAAAAAACCAAAATATTAAGGTAAATTTAAATAAATGCTATCAAAAATAATTACATGCTTATAAAAAAAAAAAAAGAAGAAAAGAAAATAAATAAATAATTTTTAATTCAATAACAATATTGAGTAAAAACAAAAATAAGAAATCAATAAATAAATTAAGAAAAATATATATATTTGATATACACATATACCGCGCTAATTCATTTATAGCATTGTATATCTATATCATAATAATTTCTTTTTACTATTAAATAATATTTTTTCTCTTATATATTATAAATTTTAACAATCATATTTTTTTTTATATTATTAAAATTTTTCTTGTTTGAAAAAAAAAAATATTAACTTAATGAAATAAAAATCATAAAATATCTAATTTTAAATATAAATTTTTGATGAAAGGTAAAACAAGAATTACAATCAGTCAATGAAATAAAAGTTACTTTTCAATAATAATTAATAAAAATAAATCGAAAAAAAATATAATAAAATAAATTTTTAAAAATCGAATCTCCTTTTCATAAAACAAAATCTTCATTTTCTCGTTTATGTCACAACATTTCGTAGATAACGGAGTTGTTGACATACTTATAGAAGAATTATCGAAATTAAATTTAATTAGAAATATAGGAAATCTAACCATGACAGAACCAAAAATTCTTACAATTGACCCTCTTAAATACTTAGAACGTGTACCTGAATTTAATGGGAAATTCGGTACCTTACAAACTTTCATTGATTTAGTAGACCGAATCACACCTTTATTAATTCAATATGATGAATTCTCAAAAGGAATTTTCTCTGACATAATTAAATCAAAATTAACTGGAAGTGCTAGAGAAGTTATCGAAATAAATCATCAAGCTGCCACATGGGACGATATTAAAAAAGTACTTAATAACAATTTTGGCGATAGGTTATCTACTGACCAACTTTTTGACCAATTAAGGGGTCAAACCTTTAAGACGAATGCTGTTGAATTTTACAACGATGTGAAAGCTATACTTAGAAGACTAAATATAAAAACACAGTTCGAATACCAAAACAATAACAATGAATTAGAAAGATATTTACAAGCTAACGTTAAAAGTGCTCTGGACACTTTTAAAAATAAAGTTCCTGAACCCTTGAAATCAATCTTATCTTGTAGAGATCCTAAAACGTTAGAAGATGCAATGAAAGTCTTGTATGAATCGGGCTACGCCTTTTCAAATATTAATGTTAATCATAACAATACCCAAAATAATTATAACAATAATCGCAATCGCCACAACAACAATAATCGTTACATTAGTAACAAAATATCCCAAAACCGTTCAAATAACATTCAAAACAACTCAAATCGTAATAACAATCGTAATTTTATTCGAAACCCCTCTAATAATAATAATAATAATAATCGTCCAATCAGATATTTCAACAATACATATCAAAATAATTCATACCAAAATAGTACCTCTAATCCCAACATTTTTCATAATAATAGAAGCCAACCTGGTGTGTACAATAATTTAAATAATCAACGACCATCCCACAATAATTGGCAACCAAATCAGAACAGAAATTTGCACCACAACCCCAACTACCAAAACCATTACAATTCACAAATAGAATCCATGGAAGTTAATAATAAGCAAACCATCGATATAGGAAATTTTCGGGAGACGGGCCAAACCGACTCACCTACATAAAAATAAAGAAATACAACTTTCTAGTCGACAGTGGCGCTTCGAGCTCCCTAATTCGACCACACACTTTCAAAGAAATACCTAGAATACAATTAAAAAATCCAAAAATTTTGAGAGCATTGAAAAAAGATGTCTTAATAAATCAAGCAATAACTATAAATATTTTTGAGGAATTCAAACCAAACAATATGAAAAATTCGTATTTTTGGTTCATGATTTTCATGAAAAGTACCATGGCCTTATAGTTAATGATATACTAATGCAATGTAACGCTGTTATCGACTACAAAAATAAAATTCTCACGATGAACAACAATCCAATAAAATTGTATTTTAGTCATCAACCAGAAAATACAATATACCAAATCGACCCTGGGGAATATTATTATAAAATCCCTGTCAAACAGCAAAAAGGTGACACAATGATAGAAGAAACTAATTTAAATGCCGACGTTCGAATTCTAGAAGGAATTTACGAAGTAAACGACTTTCAAGCAAGAGCCAAAATACTTAACGTAGGCGACCAACCTAAAATTTTCAATTTCAATGAACCATTTCCGTCTGTAGAAATAGACGAAATCTTAGATTTTAACAATTACGAAATAAACAAATACTTAACGTATAAAGACAAGAAAACTAATCCAGAAAAAATTAAAACCGATCACTTAAACGAAGAAGAGAAACTTCAACTAAATCACCTTATATTTGAATTTAACGAAATATTTTCTGAACAAATACCTCTCTCATTTACTAACGAAATCAGACACAAAATTAATACTGTAGACAATATACCAATAAAAAGCAAAATTTACAGATACCCATACATCCACAAAATAGAGATACAAAAACAAATTCAGGAAATGTTGGAAAATGGAATCATCCAACATAGCAATAGTCCGTACAACAGCCCAGTTTGGGTTGTTCCCAAAAAATTTGATTCCTCCGGCGAGCGGAAATACCGTCTTGTCATAGACTACCGTAAACTTAACGAAAAAACAATCGACGACTCTTATCCAATCCCTAATATTGAGGAAATATTAGACAAATTAGGGAAAAGTACATATTTTTCTGTAATAGACTTAAAATCCGGATTCCATCAAATAGAAATGGAACCAGAAGACATACAAAAGACCGCATTCTCTGTTGACAACGGACCCTACGAATTTCGCAGAATGCCTTTTGGGCTGAAAAATGCCCCTAGTACTTTTCAACGCCTCATGGACAATATATTGAGAGAAAATATAGGCAAAGAATGTTTAACGTATATGAACGATATTGTAGTTTTCTCGAATGGTTTAGAGGAACACATAAAAAACTTAAAGAAAATTTTCACAAAACTAAAATCTGCTCGACTTCGGGTACAACTAGATAAATGCGACTTTCTAAGAAAAGAAGTCGAATTTTTAGGGCACGTTATCAATGAACATGGAATATATCCCAACCAAAAGAAAATTGAAGTAATTAAAAACTACCAAATCCCAAAAACCCCAAAGGAAATAAAAAGATTCCTAGGTATCGCAGGATACTATAGGAAATTCATAAAAAATTTCGCCGAGATTGCAAAACCCATGACTCTATTCTTAAAAAAAAATTCTAAAGTAGAAGTAAATAACAAAAAATACATCCAAAGCTTTAACGATCTAAAAAATAAATTAATATCAGCACCAATTCTCATCTACCCCGATTTTGAGAAAAAGTTCGAAATAACCACAGATGCGAGCCATTATGCCATAGGTGGTGTATTGTCTCAAGAAGGCAAACCAATTTCATACGTGTCTCGTACATTAAATGAGCACGAAATTAACTATTCTACAATCGAGAAGGAGCTTCTCAGTATCGTATGGTCACTTAAACAATTCAGACCATATGTTTTCGGTAGGAAAATTAAACTCTTCACAGATCACAAGCCCTTAGTTTGGTTACACAATCTTAAAGAGCCAAACAGCAAATTAGTAAGATGGAAATTGCAAATTCAAGAATATGATTATGACATATCATACAAAAAAGGTTGTGAAAACAAGGTAGCTGATTTCCTAAGTAGAATAGACATAAACCAAAACGAAAACATCCCATTCCAAACTAATATTATAGAAACAGTTACACCTTTAAACTTATACAAAAATCAAATTATAATAAACAAAATTAATTCGGGCTCCTTGCAAATCAAAACACAAAATATATTTAACAAAACCCTTAAAACAATATACATAAAAGTCTTAGACGATATCACATTAAAATTGATTATCAAGAATCACTTTGACCCAAAACGAACTAACGCTATATATGTAAATGACGAAATATTTGAAAAATTAAATACTATCTTTCGCGAACATTTTATAAATTACAAAATCATTAGGAGTAAAAAATTACTCAAAAATATTACCAATGACGAAGAACTAGAAAATCTCATTCAAACAAAGCACTTGGAAAATAATCACCGTGGTATTAACGAAGAAATGAAAAACGAATTCTATCATCCAAATTTAAAACTTAAAATATCAGAATTTATAAATAACTGCGAAGTGTGCATTCTAGAAAAATATGAAAGAAAACCTCCACAGGTCCCGTTAAAAATATCCGAAACTCCGAGTAAACCCAACCAAATAATCCATATGGACATATTCTATTCCATAAACAAGTCATTATTTGTCACTATGATCGATAAATTCAGTAAAATTGCCATGTTTACTAAAGTAGAAAATAGAAGTGAAGCAGAATTCAGAAGAGCAATTGCAAAATATATTAGCACATACGGCAACATAGCGAAAATAGTTACTGACAACGAATTAGGAATGAAATCACGTTTAATGAGGAAATTTTTGGAAGAAAAAAATATCACAATGCACTACACCTCCAATTCAAATCACAATAGTAACGCAGACATAGAGCGCTTGCATAACACCATCAACGAACACCTTAGATTATTAAAACATACAAAGAAAAATCTACCAATCGAAGAACAAATGATTTTAATAAACGGGTATTACAACAACACGATACACTCCTCAACAAACAGGAAACCAATAGATTTCATTCAAGGTAAAATAACAGAAAGCGAATACGAACAAATTTACAACAAAATATTAGAAAAGAAAAACCGCGTTATTGAAAAAGCAAACGAAAACAAAACCGATATATCCTTAGAAGCAGGAATCAATTACATTAAAGAAATAAGGGGAGGAAAAAATCATTCAAAATTCCGAAAAATAGACACCGAATTAACCGACGAAGAACACGTAGTCGACAAAGACAGTGGCCATAAATATTATAAAACTCACGTTAGAAAACGAAAAAAGTTCCAAAACCCATTACATACCAGACTTAAAGTAAACACCAAAGGAAACCTAACAAAACATAGAAATAAAATGAAAAATCTTATCTCAGGTCATGCAAGACAGAATAACAACTCATAAATTCTTATAAAATAACTATAAATTACTACTTACTAATATTTCCTTTTTTTAAAAACAAATCTCTTTTTAGGACCTTTCCACCATGAAAAAGTACAGCATACTAATTGTCTGCATTCTCTTCAAATTTGTCAATCTTTCAACATCTCAGATAATAGATATTCAAGACTTGAACAACAACAAAAACGGGCATATTAACTTAAAACTAGGAGAACTAAAACTTATAACGAACTATAACAAAATTTTACACATAATCAACATTACAAAGTATGAAGAAACGCTTCAAGACATATGGACTAACATACAACCATTTTCAACCGAACCAAGTTCAAACGGACCAATATTTAATACAATACCTCACAACTATAAATCACTAGTCTCTAAAATCAAAAACATTATTCCTCACAAAAGAAACAAAAGAGGACTTGTAAACGGAGTAGGAAAAGTGCTAAAGTACATAACAGGCACAATGGACAGCGACGATGAAATTCAAATACGTAACAAACTACAAACCTTAACAGATAACAACAAAATGTTAATAACAGAAAACAATAAACAAGTTAAAATAAACTCTGACCTAATCGAACAGACTTATAACATTACAGAACATATTAAAAATCAATAACATACAATAAGGAAATTCGTGACAAATTTAACTAATGAACTCAACAATAAAATATCTAAAATGGAACACCAAATGGCACTTATGGAGTGCATGTACCAAATTAATTATGACATTACCTTACTCAGAAATCATATCGACGATATTGAACAGACATTACTGATGAGCAGACTAGGAATACTATCAAAAAATATACTACCAGACGAAGAATTTAATATGATACAAGACTTAGACATTCTGACAAATATAAAAATTAATATAATAACTTTCGGAAACGAAATAGTCATAATTCTATTAATACCAAATTTTACTAATAAAATCTATTCTAAAATCTTAATAGAACCTTTACCTACTAAGGACAATAAAATTTTATATATAGAAGAAAAGGAAATTCTGATTGATGAAAATAAAAATATTTATCACTCAAATGTAATTCAAAATCTAAAGAAAAACTTAAAAGATATAAATGATAACTGTACATATAACATTTTTAATAGTAAAGAATCTAATTGTATGTTTAAAAATTTTTTTGAACAATCTATCACAGAAATTAAAAATGGTCTTATAATTGTAAAAAATATTAAAAGAACACATATATTCCATAATTGTAATAATTTTGAAACCTTCATTGAAGGAACTAATTTAATAAGATTTGAAAAATGTCAAATTAAAATTAATAATCTAACATATAAAAATTTTGAAATAGAAATAAAAGACCATATAATTTTACCTACTTTAAATGTAATTATAACAAGTAAAGCAACAGTCAGCCGGTGCAACCGACTTAGAAATACCCTACACCTATTTGGTTAAAATTTAAGGACATATCCATAAGTCATTTTAACACCATAAAAGCTGTTATTAATTTGATCGTAAGACATAGCTAACCAAATCAACTTTATAATACTAAAAACATTTTCTAATTACACTATCTATTAAAAAATACTACAAATTCTTACTAATTTATCTATTTAAAAATATTAAAAAACAAACAAACTTGAAATAAATGAAAATATATTTATTCCAATTCAATTACAAAATGAAAAAATTCTAATTATTAAATTTTGTGATAAAATGATAATCAAAGCATAATATATTTAATAATCCAAATTTTTAAAAATTGAAATTATTTTAAATGGTTAGTTTATATACCTAATAGAAAAGCTTATAAACGCAAAATATGCAATAAATGTATTTCTAAAATACAATTACAAATTTAGACCTTTTCATATAATTCATTTAAATATAAAAATAAATTTTAAATAAATGCAGGAAGTACCTTTGAACATAGCTGAACCACTACAATTAAGTCTAGATTTCGGAGACACATAGGACATAGGAAATATATTCTTTGGCTTCGAAATTAAACTCGACCACAACCAATTCCCATGGTACTTTCATTACTAGTAACCTAGTATTAAATTTCATCAAAATACCGGCATTATTTTTTGAGTTATGGTGTTTTTAAGATATATGTTTGTTAGTCCTTGAACTTTTCAAGGGTTCCAGAACCCGAAATTATGGTACGATTTCGCCCATATGCAGTCTTGTCATACTTTCAATACTAGTTAACCCTTGTACACAATTGGAACGTTCTATCTTAATTTTAAGTTACTAGTTTTATTAATTTCGATGATAAGCTTTTACACATTGGGGGGTCTAAGAGAGGTTCTGAACCACCACTCCAATTGATCCCAAATTAGGGGGGCACGCAAGAAATAGTAAAGAACACCCTGGGCCAAATTTGAAGCTTCTACATTGGTTTCAAGTTACTATATTTATTAATTTCGAAAATATGTTTTAAGGTCCTCGGAACTGAGTGCCTGGTCCCAAACCCACTACTCCAATGGGGCCCAAATTTCAAAGACACTTACGAAATAGGAAGGGACACCCTGATACCAAATTTGGAGGTTCTATCTTCATTGGTTTCGGAATTATGTTCGTTTGGCCTAAATTCGATCAAAAAGTTCTAAGTTCCGAACCCATTGTACTTTACCCACCGTACGCAGTCACCGCCGGAGTTTCATTACCAATAACCTACAGCTCAAATTTCATGAAGATAGGCTCATTAGTTGTTGAGTTATCGTGATTTTTTATATATGTTCGTTAGCCCTTGACATCGATTAAAAGGTCCGGAATCCGAACCGTTGGGCTGATTTTGCCCTTATATAGTCCGCGCTGTACTTATAGTACTAGTTAACCCTTGTACACAATTTGAACGGTCTATCCTAATTTTAAGTAACTATTTTTAGTAATTTCGATTATAAGCCTTTTAAACTTGGGAGGTCTGCGAGGGGTACAGAACCACCACTCAAATTGATCCCAATTTAGGGGAACACAGAAGAGATAGTAAAGTACACCCTTGTGGCAAATTGGAAGCTTCTACATTTTTTCAAGTTGTCATCTTTATTAATTTTAGAGATATGCTTTAAGGTCTTCGGAAATGTGTGGCTGGTCCCCGACCCACTACTCCAATGGGACCCAAATTCACAAGACACTTAGAAAAGAGGAAGGGACACCCTGATACTAAATTTGGAGGTTCTATCTTCATTGGTTTCGGAATTATGCTCGCTTGGCCTAAATTCGATCAAAAAGTTCTAGATTCCGAACGCATGGTCCAATCCCGACCTTACGCAATTTCCGAAGTAGTTTCATTACTAGTAACTTACAGCACAAATTTGATGAAGATAGCGTCATTAGTTGTTGAGTTATCGTGATTTTTTATATTTGTTCGTTAGCCCTGAAACCGATTAAAAGGTCCAGAATCCGAACCCATCGGCCGATTTCGCCCATTTGCAATCCCCGCCGTACTTTCAGTCCTAGTAACCTACAGTTAAAATTTCATCAAGATAGCTCCATTATTTTTTGAGTTATCGTGCCTACGGACGGACGGACGGACGGACGGACATGGCTATATCGACTCAGGCGGTCACGCTGATCACAAATATATATACTTTTCCATATCTAGCTCGCATCCTTTAGGTGGTTACAAACACCATACCAAAGTTAATATACCCCTTTACCTAATCTATAGGTGTAGGGTATAAAAAGAATTTATATAATTACCGAATTAGTAATAATATGAATTATTATATTATATACTATTATATATTTTTTTATTTGGAAATTATTACTTACCTTACTATTAAATTTTAATTTACACAAACGATCAAAAGTTCCAGAACCCGAACCCGTGTTCCGATTTCACCCATATGTAGTCCCCGACGTACTTTCAATACTAGTTAATCCAACACAATTGGAGGTTCTATCTTAATTTTAAGTTACTAGTTTTATTAATTTCGATGAGAAGCTTTTAAAACTTGAAGGGGTTTAAGAGAAGTACTGAACCACCACCTCAATTGATCCCAAATTATGGGGACGAGCAGGAAATAGTAAATAGCACCCATATGCGAAACTTGCAACTTCTACACTTGTTTCAAATTACTATCTTTATTAATTTCGAAAATATGCTTTAAGGTCCTCGGAACTGAGTGGCTGGTCCACGACCCACTACTCCAATGGGACCCAAATTTCAAAGACACTTACGAAATAGGAAGGGACACCCTGATACCAAATTTGGAGGTTCTATCTTCATTGGTTTCGGAATTATGCTCGTTTGGCCTAAATTCGATCATAAAGTTCTATGTTCCGAACCCATTGTCCAATCCTCACCGTACGTGATCACCGCCGTAGTTTCATTACCAATAACCTACAGCACAAATTTCATGAAGATAGCCTCATTAGTTGTTGAGTTATCGTGACTTTTTTTATATATGTTCGTTAGCCCTGACACCGATTAAAAGGTCCGGAATCCGAACCGTTGGGCTGATTTCGCCCTTATATAGTCCGCGCTGTACTTATAGTACTAGTTAACCCTTGTACACAATTTGAACGGTCTATCCTAATTTTAAGTAACTATTTTTAGGCATTTCGATTATAAGCCTTTAAAACTTGGTAGGTCAGAGAGGGGTACAGAACCACCACTCCAATTGATCCCAAATTAGGGGAGCACGCAAGAGATAGTAAAGAACACCCTTGTGGCAAATTGGAAGCTTCTACCTTTTTTCAAGTTGTTATCTTTCTTAATTTTAAAGATATGCTTTAAGGTCTTCGGAAATGTGTAGCTGGTCCCCGACCCACTACTCCAATGGGACCCAAATTCACAAGACACTTAGGAAATAGGAAGGGACATCCTGATACTAAATTTGGAGGTTCTATCTTCATTGGTTTCGGAATTATGCTCGTTTGGCCTAAATTCGATTAAAAGGTCCAGAATCCGAACCCATGGGCCGATTTCGCCCATATGCAATCCCCGCCGTACTTTCAGTCCTAGTAACCTACAGTTAAAATTTCATCAAGATAGCTCTATTATTTTTTGAGTTATCGTGCCTACGGACGGACGGACGGACGGACATGGCTATATCGACTAAGGCGGTTACGTTGATCACAAATATATATACTTTTCCATATCTAGCTCGCTTCCTTTAGGTGGTTACAAACACCATACCAAAGTTAATATACCCCTTTACCTATTCTATAGGTGTAGGGTATAAAAAGAAATGTCAATAATAGTGAATTGTTAAACTTTGAAGAACTGCATGTAAAAAACATTAAAAATAACAGAGAACAAATTAAAGAAATCTTGTATGCTAATAAAATCGGAAAAATTGTAAATTATGTAACTAAAATAATAATAGTAATAACTATAATTGTACTATTAATTCAAATTGTAAAGCTAAAAAATTGTTGTAAAAAGAAAACAATCAAGATAACTTCGTCGGAGCCTCAGTCAAAGGGTGGGGAAGTTATGTCACCCTGTAATAAAATTATGTTTTAAATATATTTCTATTTTCTTTCACACGCGCAAACTTACTTTTGCGCGCGTCAACAAATATTGAAACATGATCCTATCTTAAAAATAACTGTACATTAAATTAACTGTACATCATATTAAAAACAGAATTAACTGTACATTCCAAACTTTAATAATAAATTTCTCAGCACGTTGCATTGCAACGTGACTTAATTAGAATATAATTACTTTATATAAAATGCATTCATTCTGCTATTGGACGTGGTATTGATCGGGAGTTGTCTTGATTCTTTTCGTGTAAAATACTTTTGTTTCGTTTCATATAAAAATAAGTAAATAAACGAAGAATTAACAATAATAAAATCAACTTATTAATAATAATCAAATCAACTTATTAATAATAATAAAATCAACTTTTTGTTTAATTATAAATTAATCAATAATAATAAAATCAACTTATTAATAATAATAAAATCAACTTTTTGTTTAATTATAAATTATATTTTATTTTTTTTTGTTTGTTCCGTTAAACTATAAAACATAAATCATAATCACGAAACCAATGAAGATAGAACCTCCAAGTTTTGTATCAGGGTGTCCCTTCATATTTCCAAAGTGTTTTGTTCCGAGGACCTTAAAGCATATTTTCGAAATTAATAAAGATAGTAACTTGAAACAAATGTAGAAGCTTCAAATTTGGCCCAGGGTGTTCTTTACTATTTCTAGCGTGCCCCCCTAATTTAGGGTCAAACGGAGTGGTGGTTCAGTACCTCTGTTATCTTTTTATCACAAAACTTAATAATTAGAAGTTTTTTATTTTGTAATTGAATTGGAATAAATATATTTTCATTTATTTCAAGTTTTTTTGTTTTTTAATATTTTTAAATAGATAAATTAGTAATAATTTGTAATATTTTTTAATAGATAGTGCAATTGAAAATATTTTTAGTATTATAAAGTTAATTTGGTAAACTATGTCTTACGATCAAATTAATAACAGCTTTTATGGTGTTAAAATGACTTATGGATATGTCCTTAAATTTGAACAAAATAGGTGTAGGGTATTTTTAAGTCGGTTGCACCGACTGACTGTTTCTGTACTTGTTTTGTAATTGAATTGGAATAAATATATTTTCATTTATTTCAAGTTTGTTTGTTTTTTAAATATTTTTAAATAGATAAATTAGTAAGAATTTGTAATATTTTTTAATAGATATAGTGTAATTAGAAAATGTTTTTAGTATTATAAAGTTAATTTAGTTAGCTATGTCTTACATCTATATCTCATAATCTTTTAATAATTGTTTTGCTTTTTTGTTTTACAAAAAAAAGAAATTATATGAGTCATTTATTTATTTTTGGTGTATCTATTACTAGAATCGAAGCATAATCTGCTTTATACAAAATGTAACGGTTGCAATTTTATTTAACATACTTTTAACATAATGTACATAATGAAATTAGAAATAGTTCTTAATTAGAAAAAGTTCTTCTTCCAGTTGACCTTCCATCATTCTGTGACAGGCCAACAGCTAGTTTTATAAGAAATGCTTTACTTTCAGTTAAGTTATCAGAAAAAGTTATCAGAAAAATCTAAACACGTTTTACAGTAAAATGTAAACACTTAAACGTCATTTGCAAATCGCTACGCAATACAATTCGTTCAGTGCAAAATTTTATCGTGCGTTTAGCGCTAGATGTTAATATATTTTTCTGTATAGCACAAAAGTTCAATTTTATTTCAATTTACTCACATTTGATTCGTTTCCAGTCTTAAATGAAATTGAACTTTTATTTTACACAAAAAAAAATATTGGCAGCCTGTTATTAGTCTTATACAGAAACATATAACAAAATTGATTTGGAGTTTGGTTTGTTTATTAACTGAAAGTTCTACCAAACTCTTCCTTGTTCTTTATGATTTTTCGAAGGAAATATAGGAATTTTTTTTGCAAAAATATTTTAAAATACTATGTCTTTAAGTTTAATATAGAGGATATCAAACTTTTTGATTTTTAGATTTTACTAAAAAAAAAAAAAAATTTCTTTTTAACCCTTTAAGTCCCAGATATAGAAGTACGCATTTAAAAAAATTGTACACCCATTTTTTTTAATCAATGGACTTTCCAGAATCCAAAAATGTGCTCATAAAAATTATAGGGCCGTCCTGGGACTTTTTAGCAAGTGGTAGCCATATGGATACATTGGGCCAATAAGCGAAATAAATCGAATTAAAAAAAAATAGATATTTCCAAAATTAAAAACTATAATAATTTTTTATTTACTTCATTATTTATTAAACATAAAATTGGAACAATTCATTTTTCAAAAATATTATCACAAATTTAAAAAAAATAATTAAATTAATATTTAAAATTATCACAAATTAATAAAAAATATATTCATTAAAATAATAAAGAAAAGTAATTTGTTAAATCAATTCATAGTCTTATAACTAAAAACATAAAATAGGAGCAATTCATTTTTCAAAAATATTATCACAAATTAAAAAAAAAAACTTTAAATTAATATTTAAAATTATCACAAATTAATAAAAAATATATTCATTAAAATAATAAAGAAAAGTAGGTAATTTGTTAAATCAATGCATAGTCTTATAACTAAAAAAAATATTTAACTCAAAAGTGTTTGTACTTATTATTTAGTATGGTAATCATAAAAACAGTCTTTATCTTTTGTAATGCACAGTGCTACATTACACTTAACACACATATTTCTAGAAAAACTTGAACGATTTTTGCAATTTTTGCATCTTTGTTTTACGGCTATGTATTTTGGTAAATGGAAATTATGATTCCTTCTCACATCTACAACAGGTTCTATAGTGCATCTCCTTATTGGTGCCGAACCAATGGGAGAGCTTGCGCCAGAACTGCATGGTGAAGGTCGTCCCCGTGCACGCGGGATTTGTTTTTGAAACTTATTATTGCTTGCAGCTAGAAGTACCCCGGCAATTTCCGATTTAAATTGCAACAAATTTTTAATACACTTTTTTTCTATCTTTGAATCTTCGCAGTGTTTTCTATAAAGTAACCACGCATTGACAATTGAAGCATCTAATAAGTGGTAAAATATACGAAAATAGTATTTCTTTGTTTCAATTTTAGTCCTATATATGGCTACCAGCATGTCATTCAAATCAACTCCTCCCATATATTTATTATATGTAGAAACAAGTGAAGGTCTTGGAACAGATATATATTTTTTTTCCTTTGTGGACCAACGCTCGACGTTTTCTAAAGGATTAACACTAGCATAGGAGGACAATATATGCACAGCTTTATTGTCGAACCATTTTACTGCAGTTATATTTTTAGTTTTTTCTGTCCGAAAATCGAAAGCTCCTCTGCCTTTTTTTTTTAAGGACTCATCAGACTCGAATTTGCAATTTGGAAGTCTATTAGCACGAACACATCCTACAGTCCAAATACCTTTTTCTTTCAAAGCACATGCCAATTTATACGACGAAAACCAATTATCTGTGTATACTTTATAATTTTCATGTTCACTTAAATGTTCGCAAAGTTGAAGAACTACATCACCACTTATTCCTAATTCTGTAGTTTTTCTATCTTTATTTTTTCCTGTATAAATTGTAAAATCGTTCATTATTCCACTACTGCTGCATCTAGAAAACATTTTGATACCCCATTTGTGAGGTTTGTTTTTTATAAATTGAATTATTGAATTATTGCTTTTACATGGTATCAAAACTTCGTCGATTGAGTTGTGTTCTGCTGGTTTAATTTTTAAAAAATTGCTTCTTATAGCTTCAATGAATGGTCTAACTTTAAATAAATTGTCATGATTTGGGTGATTTCTAGGTAACATACTTGCGTTATCGTTGAAATGGAAATTACTTTTAATTTTTTGAAATCTATTTCTCGGCATTACATCTGCAATTGTAGAATATCTAGAAGCTTTGGACCAATACATTTTATAGCTTGGAACACTTATGATTCCTGATAAAGTCAATATACCAAGAAATGTGGAAATCTCACTTGCATTGGTATTGAGATTATTGTTGACGTCCTTTTGTGAGGAATATAAATTGGACTGATATACGATGTTCTCTATAATGTTATCATCGAAAAACATTTTAAAGTATTCATATGGTGTTAAATCGGGTTGTAAGGTGATATCGTCTCTTTCGGCATTAAAAACAAAATTCACATTTTCAAGGTGGCTTTTATGCCATCTTAAATTTCTACTCCTAGCATGAGATGTTGAATTTTCATCCTGTGTATCTTCGTTGATATGTGGTTCTTCATGTCGAATTTGACTTTCCAATTCAAATATTTCTTTGGAATTTTAAGAACATTTGTATATATTACAATATATAATATGTGAACATGT
The DNA here is from genome assembly GCA_963082915.1 of Dolichopus griseipennis. NCBI lineage: Eukaryota > Metazoa > Arthropoda > Insecta > Diptera > Dolichopodidae > Dolichopus > Dolichopus griseipennis. The sequence goes on along the minus strand of CAUJBZ010000429.1, from coordinate 82,544 downwards.
ACAAACCTAACTCATCATTTTCTAAATTTATTTCTTGTTCGGTACCATTATTTTCCAATTCTTCTTGTATAGCGTTATAAATGTCATTAAAATCCTCATCGTCATCACTACTCTCATTTCCAGATACGTCTCCGGTTAAAAGAACATAAATTTCACCGGTTTCTAATCCTCTACGAGTCATATTCCTATAATTGATATATTTATATATTAAGGAAATTCTTATACATATATTGTCCCATTGTAGCCATATGGCTACCAACAGTTTTTTTCATATTATTAAAATATTATAACTTTAATTATAATTTTAAAGAAAAAAATAAGACATCAAAAGACCAAATTCTATGAAAAAATTTTTTTTTGTTTAGATTTTTGTTTATACATACCCGTTATTTCACAAATTAAAACAACTTTTTTTTTTATTTCAACTGCGTTGATCGAAGTACTAACTTTCGAAATTAACACATAACTGAACATATTTTTTTGTTCAAATGAATTCATTTTAAAAAGAACAACAAAAAAATTTACAATAAAAAATTAGTACAAGTAAATAATTTAACTTTGCATGTATTTTAGAGTGATTTTAATTGTGGTAGCCATATGGCTACCATGGTAAAGAAAGGGTTAATAGTGAAGTCTATTTTTAAAGAACAAGAATTGTTAAGTAGATAAGAAAAAAAGACTTACGAAAAAATCTAGAGATGGAAAATGTTATGTTACTGAAATTTAGGGATATTTTTATTCGGGTTCTTTATTAGCTTTATTATACCCTACACCTATAGAATGGGTAAAGGGGTATATTAACTTTGGTATGGTGTTTGTAACCACCTAAAGGAAGCGAGCTAGATATGGAAAAGTATATATATTTATGATCAACGTGACCTCGTAAGTCGATATAGCCATGTCCGTCCGTCCGCCCGTAGGCACGATAACTCAAAAAATAATGGAGCTATCTTGATGAAATTTTAACTGTAGGTTACTAGGGCTGAAAGTACGGCAGGAATTGCCAATGGGTGAAATCGGCCCATGGGTTCGGATTCTGGACCTTTTAATCGGTTCAAGGGCTAACGAACATATATAAAAAATTATGATAACTCAACAACTAATGACGCTATCTTCATCAAATTTGTGCTGTAGGTTACTAGTAATGAGACTAAGACGTAGAGGGTGTCCCTTCCTATTTCCTTAGTGTCTTTGTAATTTGGGCCCCATTGGAGTAGTGGGTCGGGGACCAGCCACACATTTCTGAAGACATTAAAGTATATCTTTAAGATTAATAAAGATGAAGATTCAAATTTGGCACAAGGTTCTTCTTTACTATTTCTTTTGTGTCCCCCTAATTTGGGATCTATTGGAGTATTGGAGTGTGGTTCAGTAACCCTCTTAGACCCCGCAAGGTTTAAAAGCTTATCATCGAAATTAATGAAAATAGTTACTTAAAATTAAGATAGAATGTTCCAATTGTGTATAAGAGTTAACTAGTATTGAAAGTATGACGGGGACTGCATATGGGCAAAATCGTACGATGGTTTCGGATTCAGGAACCTTTGAAAAGTTCAAGGGCTAAAGAACATATATCTTAAAAACAGCATAACTCAAAATATAATGCCGCTATTTTGATGAAATTTAAACTCTAGGCTACTAGTAATTAAAATACCATAAGAATAGGTTCTGGTCGAGTTCGGCCAATGAGTTCGGATTCTAGAAGCTTTTGATCGATCTGAGGCCAAACGAGTATAATTTCGAAGCCAAAGAATATATTTCCTTCCTATGTGTCCCCGAAATTTAGACTTAATTGTAGTTGTGGTTCAAGTGACTCCTAAGAAATCCAAAAATTAAAAAGCTTATCTTCGAAATTCATGAAGATAGAAACTTTAAATTTGATACACGAGGGTTCTTTCTTATTTCCGTTTTTATTTAACACTTTTATATTTTTAAAAGGCTAAAAATTTTACCATAAAACATATTTAGTATAATATTTTATAAATTAAAAACCATAGGTTATATATAATTAAGACATCGTGTACAATACTTAAGCTATATTCACAGGTACTTGCTGCATTTATGTAAAATTTATAGTTATATTTAAATGAACTATATGAAAAGTTCTAAATTTGTAATTATATTTTAGAAATACATTTATTGCATATTTTGCGTTTATAAGCTTTTCTATTAGGTATATAAACTAACCAACTCAAAAAATAATTTCGACCATTGACCATTAATGACAATTTAAAGTAATTGCAATTTTGAAAAATTTGGATTATTAAATATATTATGCTTGGATTAGCTTTTTATCACAAAATTTAATAATTCAAATTTTTTCACTTTAGTAATTGAATGTAAATAAAAATATTTTCATTTATTTCAAGTTTTTGGTTTTTTAATATTTTTAAATAGATAAATTGGTAAGAATTTGTAATATTTTTAAATAGATAGTGTAATTAGAAAATGTTTTTAGTATTATAAAGTTAATTTGCTTAGCTATGTCTTACGATGAAATTAATAAAAGCTTTTATGGTGTTAAAATGAATTATGGATATGTCATTAAATTTGAACCAAATAGGTGTAGGGTATTTCTAAGGCGGTTGCACCGACTGACTGTTTCTTTACTTGTTATTATTAAATTTTTTATTTTTATGATTATTATTATATTTTTTATATTATTATTGTTATTATCATTATTGTTATCATTATTATTATCATTATTATATTAAATTTATTATTTTTAGGATTATTATTAAATTTTTTATTTTTATGATTATTATTATATTTTTTATATTATTATTGTTATTATCATTATTGTTATCATTATTATTATCATTATTATATTAAATTTATTATTTTTAGGATTATTATTATATTTTTTATATTATTATTATTATTGTTATTATCATTATTGTTGTCATTATTATTATCATTATTATTATTTTTATTATTATTATTTTTGTCATTATTATTATTGTTATTGTTATTATTATTGTTATTATAATTATTTTTGTTATTTTTATTATCATTATTATTATATTTATTATTATAATTATTATTACCATTATAATTATTATTATTTTTATCATTATTATCACCATTATTATTATTATTATTAACATTATTATAATTATTATTATGATTATTATTATTATTATTGCTATTATTATTATTTTTATTATTATTAATATTATTATTATTATTATATATTGTTACTTTCATTATTGTTATTATCATCATTATTATTATTATTATTATGATTATTTTTTTTATTATTATTTGTATTATTATTTGTATTATTATTATTATTATTTTTATTGTTATTATTATTGTTATTACTATTATTATATTTATTATTATTATTATCAGCATTTCCCCCGGCGGGTAGGGGCATAGAAATACCCGCAGTAAGGTATGCTTGTGGTAAGAGTCCACTAAAATACCAACAGGGCTGGATTAAGGTGTTACACGTACCGTGCCCATAATCGACCAGGCTGGGGGCCCTGTATAAAATCTTGCTCAGTTGCAAACGGTGTTCTCAGATATCTGGCGAGCTCTGAGTGTAAAAGCTTTACCTCCGTATGGGAGCTCTGCGGGGGCGGACTTCTTTTCTCGCCATACTCGTGGGAACTATAATGATGAACTTAAACAAAAATATGGAAAAGATGGAAGAGGAAGTAGATGGAAGAAGACGGAATGAAGTAGGCAGTAGAAGAATGGGACCGGAGGAGAGCCCTTTTAGAAGGCGTTCGGCCTTACTTCGAAAACCACCAACTGCGGCTCGCTCAAATTCCTCCCCGCCGACGGGGATAAGGGAAATTGAGCACGAAAACATCTTGGAGTTGGATGTCGAGGACTACCTCCAAAGGAGCAATGGTGTGCTGGCCAAAATGAGAGCTGCTACTCTGAGGCAGACTAACGTCAGCGTAGAAATCAAAAATGGACTGGTGGTGCTCCAAAATGCTTTGGACGCTATTAAAAGCATCTGGGGCCGAAAAATCTGTTCCAAACATGCGGACACTGCGACCCAAACGGAGATGATAGTAAAAATGAGAAGTCGCAGTGTGCAGACAGAGGAGATAAATAGGCCTGAGAAAAATAAGGCTGTTTTTCCCCAGCAAGTAGTAACCAGTGGAGCCCCGAAAAGGGGTGCTACTAGTCCAACGAAGAAGGAAGGCATTCCAAAACGTAAGAAGGAGAAGGAAGTGACCCTTTCACTCAACGCCGAGGCGCGGCAGTGGACGATGGTGAATAGGTCGAAAAAGAGAAACAAGCGGGGAGTCAAAAAGGGAAATGTAGAAGAGTGTAATATTAAAGCACCCGAAGCTTCCCAAGTGAAAAAGGATATGAACGTCCAAAAAGTTGTGCCAAAAAGTCGTCGACCTGCTGTCACAATAACGCCAGCGGAGGGTAATTCATACGCAGATGTTCTTAGAAGCATCAAGGCGAAAGTAAAGCCGCAGGAAATGGGTGCTGAAATTGAAACCATCCGCCAAACACGAGATGGAAAGGTTCTCCTGGAGGTCAGTGGCCGAACAAGCTTGGGAAGCTTCACATGGGCCCTAGAGGATGCAGCTTTAGGAAGTGTGAAGAGCCTGGTTCCGATGAAGTCTGTGGAAGTGAGGGACTTGGACTACCTCACCGAGCGAGCAGAATTGGAGCAGGCATTGAGAAGGGATCTCGGTGATGTTGCCGGGTTAATGGTTGTACTCACAGCGCCAAATTGGAGGTCCCAAATGGCAGCCATCGTGGACCTCCCCGAACAAGCTGCCATAAAGTTGCTGAAGCAGGGAAGGCTTAAAATAGGATGGGTTTCCTGCAGGGTTAGGCTACGGACCGAGGTCCGACGCTGCTATAAGTGTCTGAGTTCCGGTCACGAGTCTGGTTCTTGCAGGGGACCTGATAGAAGCAAAGCCTGCTTCCGCTGCGGAAAGGAGGGGCATGTCGCTAATGCCTGTAAAGAAAAGGCCCATTGCATACTCTTCGCCGAAGCGGTCGTGCAACAGGAAAATCTGAGTCGCGCTCTGGCACAGGGTTATGCAAGGTATTCAGAGATGCTCTGACAAAGGCCAAAGCGACAGGGAAATGATCAGCGTCCTCCAGGCAAACCTGAATCGGAGCCGAGTGGCAGATGACCTCCTGCATCAGCTTGTCCGTGAGAAGGGTTCTGACATACTGCTCATTAGTGAGCAGTATACGGACCGGACCACTTCTTGGTTCTCGGACGAGCTGGGTACAGCGGCCATCTGGATACCTGATCCAGCGAAAATTTCGGTACAAGAGCATGGGCGCGGGCGAGGGTTTGTCTGGGTGAAACACACAGATATCACTTTCATAAGTGTTTATCTGACACCCAACGAACCCATAGCGGAATTCCGAGCGAAGTTGGCGGACCTTGAGGATTTGGTTTTGGACACGACGGGTCGCGTTGTGATTGGTGGCGATTTCAATGCTAAGGCATTGGAGTGGGGAATGCCTTACCCTGATTCGAGGGGAAGTCAGGTGCTAGGGTTTGCATCCAGAACGGGTTTAATCGTTCTAAATGTTGGCTCGGCATCTACTTTTCGGCGACCGGGGTATTCGGAAACCATTCCCGACATATCCTTTGCCAGCGAGCGTTTGGCGGCATTGATTGAAGGCTGGCATGTGATAGAGGACTACACGGGCAGTGACCATCAATACTTTGTGTTCGTGGTCTGTGAGAGGAGACAGTTCCTAGGAGATATTTCTAGCAGACCACGGCGCTGGAACATGAGGAGAATTGACGAGGCGGTATTTGCAGCGGTCATCCGGGAGGGTGTCCAAATGCAGGTCGGGGGGCAGCCTGCAAACCCTCGCCAGGCAGGGCCTATAGTTGACGCCACTCTGCGTTTAATCACCCTAGCCTGCGACCCCTCAATGCCGCGGAAGCAAATTCCCCGTGGAAAACAGCCAATGTACTGGTGGACAGCCGAAATAGCTGAGCTACGGAGAGATTGCTTCCAACTGAGAAGAAAAGCTCAGAGAGCTAAGGAGGAGGAGGTGGTTAGGCTATAGTCCTCGGATCACAAGGAGAAGAAGCGGCAATTGCGACGTGCCATCAATCACAGTAAGGCGAGATGCTGGGAAGCACTGAGAGATGATATTAACTCGGATCCATGGGTAACCCATATTCTATTGTATTGTATATACCCATATTATATTGTATTGTAACCCAGAAAATTGGGGTCCTTAAAAACCCTGCCCCCATGGATATGCGGACCACAACGCACCTAGTTAATGCACTTTTTCCAGTGCATCCCCAACGAGCTGCGCGAGTGTACAACCAGGGTGGAGCTTCTCCTTTCACTATGGAGGAGCTGGAACAAGCCATCGTATCCCTCAAGGTCAAGAAGGCCCCAGGTCCAGACGGCATGCAAGGGGAGGTACTAAAGTTGGTGTTTCGGTATAATCCTAACCTTTTGCTGAGTATGTACAACGCCTGTCTTTCAGCGGGTATTTTCTCCAAGTGCTGGAAGCCAGCTAGGCTTGTACTTATCAGCAAGGGGAAAGGACATCCGGAGCATCCTTCTTCATACCGCCCGCTCTGTATGCTGGACACGGCAGGAAAGATTATTGAGAAGTTCCTCAAGCCAAGACTGTTGTCTGCCATCGAGTCAGCTGGGGGTTTGTCTCCGCATCAGTACGGTTTCAGAACTGGTCGTTCCACAGCAGATCGTCGTCCGGATAATTACTTGCCGTATACGCCATTTTGGCATTTTTGTGTTTAGAATGCCATTATAGGTTAAAAGACATATATTTTTATTTATTTCAATCCGTTTTGTCCTATCTTTTCTAGTTTTGGAATTAATTAGTATGTACTTTGCCGTATGTAACACAAAAACATAAATTTTAGAAGTGTTTTGCCGTATAATCCAAAATTTAGGATATACGGCAAATGTTCAGTGCAAAATAACATTTTTATTTAAAAACAAGTTAAGAAACAGTCAGTCGGTGCAACCGACTTAGAAATACCCTACACCTATTTGGTTCAAATTTAAGGACATATCCATAAGTCATTTTAACACCATAAAAGCTGTTATTAATTTGATCGTAAGACATAGCTAACCAAATTAACTTTATAATACTAAAAACATTTTCTAATTACACTATCTATTAAAAAATATTACAAATTCTTACTAATTTATCTATTTCAAAATATTAAAAAACAAACAAACTTGAAATAAATGAAAATATATTTATTCCAATTCAATTACAAAATGAAAAAATTCTAATTATTAAATTTTGTGATAAAAAGATAATCAAAGCATAATATATTTAATAATCCAAATTTTAAAAAATTGCAATTATTTTAAATGGTTAGTTTATATACCTAATAGAAAAGCTTACAAACGCAAAATATGCAATAAATGTATTTCTAAAATACAATTACAAATTTAGACCTTTTCATATAATTCATTTAAATATTCAAATAAATTTTAAATAAATGCAGCAAGTACCTTTGAACATAGCTGAACCACTACAATTAAGTCTAGATTTCGGAGACACATAGGACATAGGAAATATATTCTTTGGCTTTGAAATTAAACTCGACCAGAACCAATTCCCATGGTACTTTCATTACTAGTAACCTAGAGTTTAAATTTCATCAAAATACCGGCATTATTTTTTGAGTTATGGTGTTTTAAGATATATGTTTGTTAGTCCTTGAACTTGTCAAGGGTTCCAGAAACCCAAACCATGGTACGATTTCGCCCATATGCAGTCCCGTCATACTTTCAATACTAGTTAACCCTTGTATACAATTGGAACGTTCTATCTTAATTTTAAGTTACTAGTTTTATTAATTTCGATGATAAGCTTTTACACATTTGGGGGTCTAAGAGAGGTCCTGAACCACCACTCCAAATGATCCCAAATTAGGGAGCACGGAAGAAATAGTAAAGAACACCCTGGGGCAAATTTGCAGCTTCTAGATTTGTTTCAAGTTACTATTTTTATTAATTTCGAAAATATGCTTTAAGGTCCTCGAAACTGAGTGCCTGGTCCCCGACCCACTAGTCTAATGGGGCCAAAATTTCAAAGACACTTACGCAATAGGAAGGGACACCCTGATACCAAATTTGGAGGTTATATCTTCATTGGTTTCGGAATTACGCTAGTTTGGCCTAAATTCGATCAAAAAGTTCTCAGTTCCGAACCCATTGTCCAATCGTCACCGTACGTAGTCACCCTCGTAGTTTCATTACCAATAACCTACAGCACAAATTTCATGAAGATAGCCTCATTAGTTGTTGAGTTATCGTGATTTTTAATATATGTTCGTTATCCCTGACACCGACTAAAAGGTCCAGAATCCGAACCCATGGGCTGATTTCGCCCTTATACAGCCCGCGCTTTACTTATAGTACTAGTTAACCCTTGTACACAATTTAAACGGTCTATCTTAATTTTAAGTAACTATTTTTAGTAATTTCGATTATAAGCTTTTAAAATTTGGGAGGTCTGAGAGGGGTACTGAACCACCACTCCAATTAATCCCAAATTAAGGGAGCACGCAAGAGATAGTAAAGAACACCCTTGTGGCAAATTGGAAGCTTCTACATTTTTTGAAGTTGTAATCTTTATTAATTTTAAAGATATGCTTTAAGGTCTTCGGAAATGTGTGGCTGGTCCCCGACCCAGTACTCCAACGGGACCCAAATTCCCAAGACACTTAGGAGATAGGAGGGGACACCCTGATACCAAATTTGGAGGTTCTATCTTCATTGGTTTCGGAATTATGCTCGTTTGGCCTAAATTCGATCAAAAAGTTCTAGGTTCCGAACGCATGCTCCAATCCCGACCTTACGGAATCCCCGAAGTAGTTTCATTACTAGTAACCTACAGCACAAATTTGATGAAGAAAGCGTCATTAGTTGTTGAGTTATCGTAATTTTTTATATATGTTCGTTAGCCCTTCGATCGATTAAAAGGTCCAGAATCCGAACCCATGGGCCGATTTCGCCCGTATGCAATCCCCGCCGTACTTTCAGTCCTAGTAACCTACACAAGATAGCTCCATTATTTTTTGAGTTATCGTGCCTACGGACGGACGGAAGGACGGACGGACGGACATGGCTATATCGACTCAGGCGGTCACGCTGATCACAAATATATATACTTTTCCATATCTAGCTCGCTTCCTTTAGGTGGTTACAAACACCATACCAAAGTTAATATACCCCTTTATATATACCTTTACCTATTCTATAGGTGTAGGGTATAATTAATAATTATGAATTTATGAATGTATACATATGTATAATATTTTAGGTAGGTACAGTCGCAAAATGAATTAAAACTAAATAAAAAAAAATTAAAGAATAACATTAAAAAAAATAAATATATATAAAAAAAAACATTTAAGTTAAAAAAAAAAAAAAAAGTTCTGTCATCCACCACCATCAGGATTTGAACCAGAGACTATATATAATAGTTAAAATTTGGTACAACAAACACTATCACCCCGTTCTATACCCTCTCTAAAATTATTTGTGATAGATCTTTAATTTAAAGAAAATTCAAACTTAAAATAAAAAATTAAATTAATTTTAATAACTGTAGTTTAGGAAAAAAATTTTATTAAAATAATTTTGTTTTAATAGTAAGTGTAATATACATCCTTCTCAATAATTAAATACACACAAAATAAATAATTATGAATATATGAATGCTTTCATATGTATATTGTTTAGGTAGGTACAGCCGCAAAATGATTTTGAAAATTTAATTAATTTTGCTATTAAATTAAAAATTTATTTTCATTTATGCAAGTTTATATATATAAGAATAACATAAAAAAAAATTAAAATTATAAATATAATTATAAATATAAAAAAAATTTTATTAAAAAAAAATAATTAAAAAAAAAATAAATTAAAAATAAACTTATATCATCCCACCAAAATCAGGATTTGAACCGAAGGCTATACAAAATGTTTAAAATTTGATAATGTAAACACTACCACTCCGTTCTATACCCACTATGAAATTATTTGAGATAGATCTTTAATTTAAAGCAAATTCAAACTTTAAAAATTAAATTAAATTAATCTTAATAACTGTAGTTTAGGAAAACAGTTTTCTTAAAAAATTTTATTAAAATAATTTTGTTTTAATAGTAAGTGTAATATACATCTTCTCATTAATTAAATACACACAAAGTAAATAATTATGAATTTATGAATCCATACATTTGTAAAATGTTTAGGAGGTACAGTCGCAAAAATAATTTTATAATTTAATTAATTTATTTATTAAATTAAAAATTTATTTCATATATATGAAAATTTATATATAAAAAATAAAGAATAACATAAAAAATAAATTTATAAATATAAATTTATAAAAAAAAAAATAATTTAAAATGAAAAAAAAAACAAATTAAAAAATTAAAATGTGTCCTTCACAACCATCAGGATTTGAACCTGAGACTAATGTTTAAAATTTGATAAAAGGAACACTATCACTCCGTTCTAGACCCTCATTTATATAAAATGTGCTAGATCTTTAATTTAAAGCAAATTCAAACATAAAAAAAATTAAATATAATATAATAACTGTAATTTAGAAACATTTTACTTAAAAAATTTTTTAAATAATTTTGTTTTATAAGTAAATGTAATATATACATCTTCTCATTAATTAAATACATACAAAATATATAATTATAAGTTAATAAATGCATAGAGGTGTATAATATTTAGGTAGGTACATTCGCAAAGTTTTATAAAATAATAAATTTTTTTTTATTAAATTGAAAATCTATTTTATTATTTTTATTTTGATAAATATAAAATATATTATATATATATATATATACATATCATAAAATAACATAAAAAAGAATTTATATAATTACCGAATTAGTAATAATATGAATTATTATATTATACTAGCTGTTGTCCCGTCACAGAATGACGGAAGGTCAAATTTAAAGAAGGACTTTTTCTAATTAAAAACTATTTTTAATTTCATTATTTACATCATGTTAAAAGTATGTTAAATAAAATTGCAACCGTTACATTTTATATAACGCATATTATGCTTCGATTCTAGTAATAGGTACACAAAAAATAAATAAATGACTCATATAATTTCTTCTTGTATCTTAAAAACTTGAAGATGAATAAGTTAGTTAGTCTACTTTTTATATGTTTCGTGTTTATAAAATTTTGGGGTCGTTAGTTCAAATCCCTTCTTGGTATAATTTTTTTTTAATTTCAATTATTATTTTTTTTTTATTTAAGTGAGTACTAAATAAATTAATAAAAGATTTAAAGATTTTTTATAGGTTTATTTTGTTTCAATAATGATCTATTTCTACATTCATTAATGTTTTGTATATTATATTTTTAAAAAATGTTGCTATACATTCTATATTGTTTCCTTTGTTTCGATTCAAATCGGAATATTTGTTTGTTGCTAACATTCTACAATGTGTACTCAACATGCTAAATAATGTATCTGTTATTTAAATTTACGAAAATTGTATTAAATAAATGTTGATTTTTGAATTGAGTTTTGCATTATCACAAATTATAAATTTTATTTGAAATTTTTTAATATACCTAACCTAACTAAGTTTAAAAAAAATTTATTTTGTTTGGTTTTTATAATGCATTGAACTCAGGTATTGTATACCCGAATCCACCTTCCCAACCGTTAGTCGTTACATTATTTTTTTCCATTTTTAACTTTTTTTAAATAGATAAATAAATAAAAGTTTATGAAGGAAGGGATGAGGGATAGTTTAGAGCGAGATGAAGGGAAACTTTGAAATTACTTTAATACATTGCTTGGTTTATTTGGTTAAGCAAACCAAGCAATGCATCAAAGCATACATTGGGCTTTCGCCCTTATTTCAGATTTGCACTGAAAATTATTAAGACTTACTACACAAATGTGCCTGTGAAGCATTGTCTTCTTAGTTTTTATTTACAAAATGTCTTACTATTTATTTAAAATTTCCAGAAAATCTTCTGCGATTTTTAAAACTGAAATGAAATTATTCATATACTAATAAATAAATTTCATTTCAAAAAAAATTTTTTTTTTTTTATTAAAAATAAATAAAATATTTTTTGGCCTGCTTATGATAATTTATGATATTTTATTTTCTAAAATAAAACACATACAACAAAACATTAATATTTTATTTTTTTATAATTGAACACATCCAACAAAACACATTTAATTGAATGCGTTTGTTACACCTCATTTTAGACAAATATATTAATAATAATAATACTATTATATATTTTTTTATTTGGAAATTATTACTTACCGCACTATTAAATTTTAATTTACACAAACGATCAAAAATTCCAGAACCCGAACCCGTGTTCCGATTTCACCCATATGTAGTCCCCGACGTACTTTCAATACTAGTTAATCCAACACAATTGGAGGTTCTATCTTAATTTTAAGTTATAATTTTTATTAATTTCGATGATAAGCTTTTAAAACTTGAAGGGGTTTAAGAGAAGTACTGAACCACCACCTCAATTGATCCCAAATTATGGGGACGAGCAGGAAATAGTAAATAACACCCATATGCGAAACTTGCAACTTCTACACTTGTTTCAAATTACTATCTTTATTAATTTCGAAAATATGCTTTAAGGTCCTCGGAACTGAGTGGCTGGTCCCCGACCCACTACTCCAATGGGACCCAAATTTCAAAGACACTTACGAAATAGGAAGGGACACCCTGATACCAAATTTGGAGGTTCTATCTTCATTGGTTTCGGAATTATGCTCGTTTGGCCTAAATTCGATCATAAAGTTCTATGTTCCGAACCCATTGTCCAATCCTCACCGTACGTGATCACCGCCGTAGTTTCATTACCAATAACCTACAGCACAAATTTCATGAAGATAGCCTCATTAGTTGTTGAGTTATCGTGACTTTTTTTATATATGTTCGTTAGCCCTGACACCGATTAAAAGGTCCGGAATCCGAACCGTTGGGCTGATTTCGCTCTTATATAGTCCGCGCTGTACTTATAGTACTAGTTAACCCTTGTACACAATTTGAACGGTCTATCCTAATTTTAAGTAACTATTTTTAGGCATTTCGATTATAAGCCTTTAAAACTTGGTAGGTCAGAGAGGGGTACAGAACCACCACTCCAATTGATCCCAAATTAGGGGAGCACGCAAGAGATAGTAAAGAACACCCTTGTGGCAAATTGGAAGCTTCTATCTTTTTTCAAGTTGTTATCTTTCTTAATTTTAAAGATATGCTTTAAGGTCTTCGGAAATGTGTGGCTGGTCCCTGACCCACTACTCCAATGGGACCCAAATTCACAAGACACTTAGGAAATATGAAGGGACATCCTGATACTAAATTTGGAGGTTCTATCTTCATTGGTTTCGGAATTATGCTCGTTTGGCCTAAATTCGATTAAAAGGTCCAGAATCCGAACCCATGGGCCGATTTCGCCCATATGCAATCCCCGCCGTACTTTCAGTCCTAGTAACCTACAGTTAAAATTTCATCAAGATAGCTCCATTATTTTTTGAGTTATCGTGCCTACGGACGGACGGACGGACGGACATGGCTATATCGACTAAGGCGGTTACGCTGATCACAAATATATATACTTTTCCATATCTAGCTCGCTTCCTTTAGGTGGTTACAAACACCATACCAAAGTTAATATACCCCTTTACCTATTCTATAGGTGTAGGGTATAAAAATTGATTTGCCTTACGTACCCGTAAGTTGCAAAATATTTTTAAAAGAATATTCTTGATTTGCCTTGCGTGCTTTAGTTCTTACATATACAGCAAAATACAAACTTTTTTAAAAGCGAATTATTGTGCCGTATGTTCGTTAATTGTATGTTACATACGGCAAAACATTATACGTATGTATTGTATAATATATTGCAATATTGTCGTATAAAAATGTATATACATACAGCAAAATGTTATTTTGCATTACATAACAATAAACTAAAATATTGATTATTCACGATCAGTGTTACTTTGTTTGTCAAAGTGGTAAGACATATAAAATGTCGTCGCCCTGTCCAGAATTGCCACAGGAGTTATTAAGGTATTTTTTATTTACATTTAAATACATATTCTTATGAATATAATTTATTCGCATTTTAGCTTAACTGAAAATATCTTTGATGAAAATATGGAAAAGAACACAATGAATTGTACCACAGGTAATAAGACTAAATTTAAATTAACAAATAATAAATATTAATTTACAATATAAACAGAAATTGATCGTGTAACGAAAGTTACAAAAAAAACGCAATTTAATAAGAAACGTTCTCGAATCATGGAAGATTCTTCCAGTTCTGAAAATTCCAGCGGTAATTAAATTCAATATTCCAAAATTTAAAAATATTTTAGTAATTTTTATATTATTAAAAGAACACAATGATATTATTGCAATAAAGGAGAAACCCACATTAAGAAATAGAAAAGTTGAAAATTATCAAACAGTAGAGCATTCTGACAAAGAGCAGCTAGATTTTTCTAGTGGTATTAATAGAAAACCCTAATAATTTGTAAAAATTTATTAAGTATTTATATTTTAAAGATAATTCAATTAACGATGCAGACTTCGACATGTCTAAATATAATAATATATATAATAATACAGAAGAAAAAAGCAGAAAAAAATATATTATTAAATGATAATGATGGATTAAATGATAATGACGTTCAGCGAATTATACCATCAGAGTATAATTCTTCAGGTATATAATTATAATTTACAAAAACCCAAAATCATTTGATTACGTTGTATTTTGCAGAAGCTAGTACACCTACTTATACAAAAAAGAAACGTCGCTTACCCGATACGTGGAAGCAAAATATTCGGAAAAAATTACGTCAAGCAGGCCAGGAATATTTAAGTCAAAGAGGAAAAGTAATGAAAGCCAAACACGTAAAGCCACCATGCGCTAATAGTTGTTTTTATATGTGTACAAAACATTTTTCTGATTCAGATAGAAATGAAATATTTTCAAAATTTTGGAACCTCTCTGATGAAGAAAAAAACTCCTTTTATTGTCAATTTGTTAAAAAGAAGAACGTGGAAAGAAAACGTATTAAAGGTTCAGAACGAAAAATAAATACATTTCAATATTCACTGTACAGCAGTGATGATATTATACATTCTGTTTGTAGAATTTTTTTTTTAAACACTTTATGTATTAATGAGAAAAGAATTTACTATTACTTTAAACATTTACACAATGAAAAATTCGGAGTACCTAGATCGTTGAGAAAAGGTAAAAACACAAAACATTTCATCGAACCTGAAAGGGTGGAAGAAGTTACAAACCATATTAACAGCTTTCCCACAATCGATTCGCATTATTGCCGAGCCTCTTCAGGCCGAAAATATCTAAGTTCTAATTTATCTTTATTAAAAATGTATTCGCTTTATTTACAAACAAATCCATCCTCACCAGTATCTGAAAAGTTTTACAGAAACCTATTTAACTACAATTTTAATTTATCGTTTTATAAACCCAGGAAAGATCAGTGTGATCGCTGTGTTCAATACAAAGCTACAAAAAATCCAAAAGACGATGAAATATTAAATTTTGAAAAACACAAAACTGAGTCAAGAGGATTATAACACAGTAGTTATTTGTTTTGATCTTCAAAGCGTTTTTTCTCTGCCAAAAGGATTCGCGTCGTCCTTCTATTATAAAAGGAAAGTAAATGTTTTCAATATGACAGCTACGGTTATTTTTAATAACGGAAAAAAATTTACATACTGTTGTGTATGGGATGAAATTAGATGTGGGCGAGGCGGAAATGAAATTGCTAGCTGCATTTATAAAATATTGGGCATTTTACTTCAAGAGTATCCAAATATTCAACAAATAATATTATGGAGCGACTCTTGTGTTGCACAAAATAAAAATAAAATGATGACAACAGCATTACTAAAATTTTTAGCTGACAACCCAAGAGTTAAATGCATTACACAAAAATATTCAGAACCAGGACACTCTCAAATTCAAGATGTGGACTGTGTCCATAGTGCTCTTGATAAATATTTGAAAAATTTGGAAATATTTAGTATACTGTCATTGCTTGCTCTGTTAAAAACTTTTAAGTCAAAAAATATTCAACTTAAAATTACACAAATGAAACCTGAAGACTTCAAAAACTTTTCAAAATTGTCTTTGCAACTTAATTTTATTGCAGTTCCATTCACTAAGATTAAAATTTTACAATATAATCGTGACGATTTATTTGAAGTTAAATATAAAACTTCAATTTTTGAAACAGCATTTCAAACAATAAAAACACATTTAAAAACTAATAAAAAAAAATTAGGAACACCATTAAACCTTTTTTTCATGAATTTACCTAACGATAATCAAAAATCTAAATTAATATCAAAAGAAAAAATTGCTGATATAAAATCATTATTCCCTTACCTCCCTAAAAAAGATAGTGACTATTATGAACTTATTTTAAAATGAAAGTCAAAATATAATTAAGTTTAATATTATTATAATATTCGAAAAAAAAATGTGATTTATATTTTATGTTATTAGAATGTTTTATATTATTTTATGTTGAAAGAATTATTAATTTTATTTTACGTTTTTTCTAATTTAGTTTGCATTTAAATGGAGGTTATAATGAAAATTAATTAAAAAAAATTCTTATGTAAATTACGTACATAAAATTTGTAGTCTATAGATAGACACTTTAAAAAAAAATATATTTATATATAAAAACAAGTAAAGCAACAGTCAGTCGGTGCAACCGACTTAGAAATACCCTACACCTATCTGGTTCAAATTTAAGGACATATCCATAAGTCATTTTAACACCATAAAAGCTGTTATTAATTTGATCGTAAGACATAGCTAACCAAATTAACTTTATAATACTAAAAACATTTTCTAATTACACTATCTATTAAAAAATATTACAAATTCTTACTAATTTATCTATTTAAAAATATTAAAAAACAAACAAACTTGAAATAAATGAAAATATATTTATTCCAATTCAATTACAAAATGAAAAAATTCTAATTATTAAATTTTGTGATAAAAAGATAATCAAAGCATAATATATTTAATAATCCAAATTTTTCAAAATTGCAATTATTTTAAATGGTTAGTTTATATACCTAATAGAAAAGCTTATAAACGCAAAATATGCAATAAATATATTTCTAAAATACAATTACAAATTTAGACCTTTTCATATAATTCATTTAAATGTTCAAATAAATTTTACATAAATGCAGCAAGTACCTTTGAACATAGCTGAACCACTACAATTTAGTCTAGATTTCGGAGACACATTGGACATAGGAAATATATTCTTTGGCTTTGAAATTAAACTCGACCAGAACCAATTCGCGAGGCGGAAATGGAGGTTATAATGAAAATTAATTAAAAAAAATTCTTATGTAAATTACGTACATAAAATTTGTAGTCTATAGATAGACACTTTAAAAAAAAATATATTTATATATAAAAACAAGTAAAGCAACAGTCAGTCGGTGCAACCGACTTAGAAATACCCTACACCTATCTGGTTCAATACCCTACACCTATCTGGTCGGGGACCAGCCACACATATCCGAAGACTTTAAAGCATATCTTTAAAATTAATAAACATAACAACTTGAAAAAATGTAGAAGATTCCAATTTGCCACAAGGGTGTTCTTTACTATCTCTTGCGTGTTCCCTTAATTTGGGATCAATTGGAGAGGTGGTTCAGTACCCCTCTCAGACCACCCAAGTTTTAAAAGCTTATAATCGAAATTACTAAAAATAGTTACTTAAAATTAAGATAGACCGTTCAAATTGTGTACAAGGGTTAACTGGTACTATAAGTAAAGCGCGGGCTGTATAAGGGCGAAATCAGCCCATGGGTTCGGATTCTGGACCTTTTAGTCGGTGTCAGGGATAACGAACATATATTAAAAATCACGATAACTCAACAACTAATTAGGCTATCTTCATGAAATTTGTGCTGTAGGTTATTGGTAATGAAACTACGGCGGTGATTACGTACGGTGAGGATTGGACAATGGGTTCGGAACTGAGAACTTTTTGATCGAATTTAGGCCAAACTATCGTAATTCCGAAACCAATGAAGATAGAACCTCGAAATTTGGTATCAGGGTGTCCCTTCCTATTGCGTAAGTGTCTTTGAAATTTGGGACCCATTGGACTAGTGGGTCGGGGACCAGCCACTCAGTTCCGAGGACCTTAAAGCATATTTTCGAAATTAATAAAAATAGTAACTTGAAACAAATGAAGAAGCTTCAAATTTGGCCCAGGGTGTTCTTTACTATTTCTTCCGCGTGGAGTGGTGGTTCAGGACCTCTCTTAGACCCCCCAATGTGTAAAAGTTTATCATCGAAATTAATAAAACTAGTAACTTAAAATTAAGATAGAACGTTCCAATTGTGTACAAGGGTTAACTAGTATTTAAAGTATGACGGGGACTGCATATGGGCGAAATCGTACCATGGTTTCGGGTTCTGCAACCTTTGAAAAGTTCAAGGGCTAACAAACATATATCTTAAAAACACCATAACTCAAAAAATAATGCCGCTTTTTTGATGAAATTTAAACTTTAGGTTCCTAGTAATGAAAGTACCATTGGAATTGGTTCTGGTCGAGTTTGGACAATGAGTTCGGATTCTAGAAGCTTTTAATCGATTTGAGGCCGAACGAGTACAATTTCGAAGCCAAAGAATAGAAATCATATCATATGTGTTCCCGAAATTTAGACTTAATTTTAGTGGTTCAGCTTTCTTCAAAGGAACTTGCTGCATTTATGTAAAATTTATTTTTATATTTAAATGAATTGTATGAAAAAGTGTAAATTAGTAATTGTATTTTAGAAATAAATTTATTGCATATTTTGCGTATAAGCTTTTCTATTAGGTATATTAACTAGCCATTTAAAATAATTGCAATTTTGAAAAATTTGGGTTATTATATATATTATGCTTTGATCTGATTTTTATCAAAAAATTGAATAACTAGAATTTTTTCATTTTGTAATTGAAGTGGAATAAATATATTTTCATTTATAACAAGTTTTTTTGTTTTTTAATATTTTTAAATAAATAAATTAGTAAGAATTTGTAATATTTTTTAAGAGATAGTGTAATTAGAAAATGTTTTTAGTATTATAAAGTTAATTTGGTTAGCTATGTCTTACAATCAAATTAATAACAGCTTTTATGGCGTTAAAATGACTATGAATATGTCATTAAATTTGAATCAAATAGGTGTAGGGTATTTCTAAGTCGGTTGCACCGACTGATTGTTTCTTTACTTGTTTTCTTTTTAAATATATATTTTATTTTTTAATAAAAAAAAGTTAATAAAAAATGTTGACAAAAATTTTTATTTTTTAAATTATTTTTAAACTTTATTTTTTATTCTTATTAATTATTATAATAAATACTAGGTATTATAATAATTATCTTTATTATTATTAATTATTATAATACATACTAGGTATTTGAAAATCTTTCCGTTTCTTTATTTGCCTTATATATAGTTATTTTGCCATATGTATAAGAACTTTCTGAAAATCCAGTACCAAATCGCCTATACGGCAAAGTAATTTTTTTTTAATTTAAAAAAAAATATTGATAATAGCGAATCCCAAATTTGGCAAACATTTTGTTAAAACCATCTTTTGTATATGCACCATATATAAAAAAATTAAAAAACTCTATCGGCTAGTTTTGTTAATATTTCACTTCAAACTTTAAACTCATTTTACTCGAAATGCTAATTTGTCGTATACGGCAAGTAATTATCCGGACGACGAGATGCCATTGCGGAGTTACATCTGCGATGAGCAGAGCCGAGGACCACAACCATTTTTCACGTCGTATAGTCCTCCTCGTGACTTTAGACGTGAAAAATGCGTTTAACTCGGCCAGATGGAACGACATGCTCCAAGCTCTAGAGCAGAAATTCCGCGTTCCGAGGAATGATCAGCGACTACCTTGATGATCGTACTGTACTCTTCGACACGGCTGAAGGGCAAGGGAGTATCGCCGTAATTGGGGGTCCGGCGCAAGGTTCGAACCTCGGCCCCGACCTCTGGAATGCCGCAAACGGCAGTCTGTTAAGGTTAGACCTGCCGGATGAGTCGATGCTGGTCGGATATGCTGACGACGTTGCCGTTCTGATATCAGCACGGAGCGTGAAGCTCGTCCAGATGAAGCTCAACCAGGCCATGCGGTCCGTTCTTTCTTGGATGGACAGCCGGGGACTGTCGTTGGCATTGAGCAAGACGGAGGTCGTAGTGCTGACAAAAAGGAGGATGAACCTTGAACTCCCGATGCGAATCGGCGAAGAAGAGGTGGAGACAAAACGGGCGGTGAAATATCTCGGCATCATGATTGACAGCAGGCTCAACTTCTTTGAGCAGATCAAGAAGACTGATGACAGGGCCACAAATGGTGTTATGGCGCTGGCTCGATTGATGGCCAACATAGGTGGGCCAAGGTCTAGCCGGAGACGCCTTCTGATGTCTGCGGTCCAGTCAGTCCTGCTGTATGGTGCCGAAATATGGGCTCATGCTCTCGCGAAGGAGTCCTACCGCATAAGGCTGTCTGCACAAGATGGGGAAACTAGGTTCAGCGGAGTGCATATATTGCCAAATGCACGATGATGCTGAGCACACTTTCTTCATCTGTCAGAGAGGGGCTCGAGAGCGGATGCTGCTGAGGGAAGTAGTACCGCGGTTCTCACCGGACACAGTGGTGGGCCACATCCTACAGGATAAGGGAGCTTGGGTCGGTTTGTCACATTTTGCACAGAAAATACTGCGTACGAAGAAGTTGGACCTAGACATCACAGAGGTCCAACCTACAGACTTCGGCTAGGCAGCAGCCTCTTAGGCGAAGACTTTGGACCTAGCCCGAAGTAATGTGATAAACGGTTCCAGGCTAGTGTCCGTGGAGAGCGGGAGGTTTTTTAGTCGGTATGCCTGAGATGGGAGATTCCGACACTGTTGGGCGTACGTGCGCCCTTCGTCAAAAAAAGGTTTTTCCCTCCTAAAAAAAAAAAAAAAAAAAAAATTTATATTATTATTATCATTACATTATTATTATTATTATTTTTATCATTATTATTATTATGGTTATTATTTTTATTATTATTATTAAATTGTTATTATTATTATTATTTTTATTATTATTATTATTATGGTTAATATTTTTATTATTATTATTAGTATTATAATTATAATTATTATTATTATTATTATTATTATTATTATTATTATTATTATTATTATTATTATTATTATTATTATATTTATTATTTATTATTTATTATTTTTATTATATTACTATTATTATTCTTTTATTATTATTATTATATTTGTTATTATTATTGTGCTTATTATTTTTATTATTATTATTATTATTATTGTTAGTATTATTATTATTATTATTGTTAGTATTATTATTATTATTAATATTATTGTTATTATTATTGTTATTATTAGTATTATAATTCTCTACACACAAGGCATAACATCTTAAGTCGACTTAAGTAAAAAATGAGAAAAAATAGGTATTCAAATTTTAAATAGAATATCTTACTTTTCCTCTGGGTCCCATGTTTAAATTTTTTCTCTAACGGCTTTTATAAGCAATGATACTTCATCTTATGTCCATCTTTTTAATGTTTTGCATTTTTCATACAATCTTAAGTAAACCTAAGATATTATTTTAACACAAATTTATATTATGTTCTGTTAAAATTTGAAAAGGCAAAGTATCCTAAGAAAACATAAGATGTTTTGCCTTGTGCTAACTCATTCAAACCTTTGCCTTATGTCCACTTAAGATAAAGTAATGAAACTAATCATAGAAATTTCAAAAAAGGCATAATATCTTATGTAGACTTAACATATTTTGAATTGATACGATCAAAAAATAATTCATAATTAAGGACACATAAAAGCATTTCGCTAGTGCATGTATAAAAATTCTAGCTGTAATTTCCGTTTCATAAGATGATTTTTTTTTATTCGGTAATCATTCTATCATTATTTTTATTTTTTTTTTTTTTTTTTTTAAATTGATATACTTTATTTAGCTTTCTTATTGTCTATTACAAATGCTTTTTTTTATAGTTTTACTTTTATATAACATATTATAATACTTTTTTTTTTTTTTTTTTTTTATTTTAACTGTGCTATAAACAAAACAATTCATTGATTTTGGTATAAAATAACACAGATTAACCTACAACTAAACTAAATAAAGACAAGCAAAAAAATACATGTATACGTATATAATATATATCAATATATAAATATATATATATATATAAGTTATTAAAGTTATATAATATTAATTAAATTATTATTATGTTAATACAATTATTCATTCTGCATAACGCTGTCAAGCAATATGGTATCCCGCTTTAGTAGGTACTTCAGATTTTTAACAAATAATTTGATGTTAGAGGTCTGTTTAAGATCATTTGGTAGCTTATTATAGATTCTTATAGCTGAGGATAATCCGCTGCTGTGAGATAACTCCGTTCTAGATCTTGTATGATTTAAATAGTTTAGGCTTCTGGTGTTATAGTTATGTACACTATTTCTTTTCGTAACATTAATATTCTTCCTGTAAATTCCTTTTTCCAGTTTAAAAATTAATTTGGCTTTTTCCATAATAATGATTTCCGGAAGCATCAAATATCCCGTTTTTTTATAAATTTCGACTGTTGGTGTCAGCCAGCTAAACTCGTATAAATTTTTTATTGCTCTGTTTATCAAAGTACTGACCTTGTCTTTCAGCCATGTAGCGCAACTGGACCAGTTACATATATTATACCTAATATGTGACATGATATGAGCATGATATATATTATTGGCAGCTTTCCTGTTTAGTTTAATTCCACTTCTTTTAATGGCACCAAGCATTGGCGCAATTTTGGATGCTATTTTATTGATATGATTTTCCCATCTCAGTTTTTCATCAATTATTACACCAAGGTATTTATATGTATCAACTCTTTCAATTTGGACATTGTTTATTAATATTTTTAAATTTATATCAGCTTTATTCCTCATTTTATATGTGATAAATTTAGTTTTATCAGCATTTATACTTAATTTGTTGCCTTTAAGCCAATTAATATATTTGTACAAATCCTCATTTATTATTATTTCTAATTCATCTCTGGTTTTAGCACTGTAAATGAGCAATGTGTCATCCGCAAATATCTTGTAATCGGCTTGTAAATTAGCACATTGGATGTTATGGATGTAAAGCAGATACAAAGTAGGTCCGAGCACTGATCCTTGTGGAACACCTATGTTTATACTACACTGGTTACTCAATACATCATTAACTCTTGTAGCTATTTTCCTATTTTGTAAATAAGATCTAAGAAGATCCAGAGCTGTTCCTCTTATGCCGATTTCATAGAGTCTGTTTAACAGGATTCTATGATCAACTGTATCGAATGCTTTTTTTAAATCAACGAATACTGAACATACATAGTTCCCTGCATCTAATTTGCTTACTATAGAGTTTGTTGATGCTAAAACTGCCGAATCGGTTCCAATATCTTTTTGAAATCCAAATTGATTATCATCAAAACCTACTACCATTTGAATAAAATTCTGTATTCTATTATTTATTATTTTTTCAAATATTTTTCCCAAGCAACTTGTTAAAGTAATAGGCCTGTAATTTGATACATCATTGGTTGCTTCTGATTTGTATATTGGCACAACCATACTTGATTTTAGACATTCAGGATAAATACCAGTTGTTAAACAATAATTTATTAAGTAAGCGAGCTTGGGTGCTATAATGGTTGCCACATGCCTTAGATTTGATGCTGTTATGCCATCAACACCTGGTGAACTATTTTTTAGCTGCTTAATGATTTTTAATACTTCTATTTCATTTGTTTTTCTTAGAAAAATAGATCGTTCAGTAATTGTGTTTTTTACTGTGTCTTTTTCTGCATCAATAATATTATCCGCCAACTTGTTTCCAATTTCACTAAAATACGTGTTAAAAGTATTAGCAATACCGAAATTATCACATATTTTAATGCCATTGTAATTTATTTCATTGATAACTTTACTGCAATTAGACGACCTTTTTAGCATACAGTTGTTTAGCACTTCCCACATTTTTCTATGATCAGACCCAGCTAAGTAGATTTTATTGTTAAAATAATTTTGCTTTTCTCTCTTTATTTTCTTAGTGACACTATTTTTCAATTTTTTAAATTTGGCTTGAATTTCTGGGGAGTTAGGGTTTTTCTTTAAGTTTTTAAATAATTTATTTCTTTTTTGGATGAGGTTCATTATTTCTTTAGTCATCCAATCATTATTTTTTCTTATTCTTATTACTTTTTTTTTAGTGGAGTTCTCTTTGGCCAATTGTAATATTTTCATGAGATTAACTACACTATCACAATTATTTGTTAAAAGTAGACTGCTAACTTGAGTTTTGTATTTTTTGATATCTGTAACGATTAGTTCCTTATTGAAAATGGGCTCACGTTTTTTTATAACTTTATTTATCCTTATTTGAATGGCTTTATGGTCTAAGTTAACAACATCTTCAGTAGAAATTTTAAAATCATACTTTTCATTTTTTAGATTTGATAGAACATGATCAATAATTGTGCAAGTGCTTTCTGTAACTCTAGTAGCATTTTCCTTTCTTAAATTGTTCTTTACATTTACAGCATTAGATTCTAGCATTGTTTTGTAGGATCTAGAGAGCTCCGTATCAGATAATAAATCAATGTTAGTATCGCCAACCATAACAATATTTTTATATCTATTAAAAATTGATTCTAAATGTGATATATATGTGATTTTAAAACTTAAATCAGTCGGTGTATGCATTTTGTAGTGTAATGTAAAAATGAAACGAAATATAGGTATGTATGTATAAAAATTATAAATTATTAATAATTTTATTATTATGAAATTATTATTAAGTTTTTATTGATATCAAAATAATTTATTAATATTTTGTTGAATGTAGTTATGTGGTATTAAAATATGTACATACAAGTTACTAATTTGAATTTGGAAAAAGTAAATGAAAATTATTGATATTTGTTAATATTTGCATAAAAACAAATAATAAATTTATTATTATTTTTGAACTTACAAAAATGATTTGAAGAGTGCAGGCAAATAACAATCAATGTCAATTTTTTTCGAAAATGCAATATGGGTATCATTGGAAGGCAAAAATGAGATCTTTCGTTCTATCAACAATAAATAATGTAAAACCAAACGAGATCAAAGTTTTAGCCTGTTCAAATTTTCCTGTACAGGGAAAGAACAATCAATGTCACAGTTTTAATGGAAAAAACAATCAATGTCAGTTTCTTTTTAATATGGCAAATTTTGAATTGTTTTTATTGACTTGACTTGACTATTACAAATAAAAATGTTCTAACGGGAATTTAAAATAACATTTCCCGTTCGAGGCCATAGTTACATGGAATGTGACAAAAATATGGGATTAATAAAACAAAATCTTAAAATAGAATTGCCTGATGAATGGAACGATCATGTTAAATCTTCACGGGTCAAACCCTCGCCCTTTGTCATTATTAAAAGTAAACAAGATATTTTCAAAAACTGGGGCAGTTATTTGGAAAATAATCATTATAAAAAAAAATCTCCATTTGCAACGAGGCCAATTTCTGAAATCTACATAACAAAGGAACACAGTCGGACACTCCAATTAAGAAACACATATAACGGCCCATGGAATTCGTACATAATCAGATATAAAAATACTGGTAACAGTTCACAAAATTTAAAGCCTTCTTACACTAGCCTAATTCCACTTTCATCTGGAAAATATAATGATTTAATGGTACTTAAAGAATTTTGCAGAGACGAAGCGCAGCGGTTTTTTGAAGTACTGCCGCATTCGAATCAAGTTTCGGACACAGACGATAATAATTAAGCAAATCCATACGTTTTAACGTTATAAAAATTTACACTTAATGAATTACTTAATTTGAACTATTTATGTTTTTATTTTTTGTTAAATTATTTTTTGTTATTTTATTTAATTACTTAATTTGAACTATTTATGTTTTTATTTTTTATTAAATTATTTTTTGTTTGATTATTTTTTCCTAAATTTTTAATATTTGATTGTTATACCCTACACCTATAGAATAGGTAAAGGGGTATATTAACTTTGGTATGGTGTTTGTAACCACCTAAAGGAAGCGAGCTAGATATGGAAAAGTATATATATTTGTGATCAGCGTGACCGCCTTAGTCGATATAGCCATGTCCGTCCGTCCGGCCGTAGGCACGATAACTCAAAAAATAATGGAGCTATCTTGATGAAATTTTAACTGTAGGTTACTAGGACTGAAAGAACGGCGGCGATTGCATATGGGCGAAATCGGCCCATGGGTTCGGATTCTGGACCTTTTAATCGATCGAAGGGATAACGAACATATATAAAAAATCACGATAACTCAACAACTAATGACGCTATCTTCATCAAATTTGTGCCGTAGGTTACTAGTAATGAAACTACTTCGAGGACTGCGTAAGTTCGGGATTGGACCATGGGTTCGGAACCTAGAGCTTTTTGATCGAATTTAGGCCAAACGAGCATAATTCCGAAACCAATGAAGATAGAACCTCCAAATTTGGTACCAGGGAGTCCCTTCCTATTTCCTTAGTGTCCTTGAAATTTGGGCCCCATTGGAGTAATGGGTCGGGGACCAGCCACACATTTCCGAAGACCTTAAATCATATCTTTAAAATTAATATAGATAGCAATTTGAAAAAATATAGAAGCTTCCAATTTGGCACAAGGATGTTCTTTACTATTTCTTGTATGCCCGCCTAATTTGGAATCTATTGGAGTGGTGGTTCAATACCCCTTTTAGACTTCCAAAAGTTAAAAAGCTTATAATAGAAATCACTAAAAATAATAACTTAAAATTAATATATAACGTTCCACTTGTGTACAAGGGTTAACTAGTACTATAAGTACAGCGCGAACTGCATATGGGCGAAATCAGCCCAATGGGTTCGGATTCTGGACCTTTTAATCGGGCCAAGAGCTAACGAACATATATAAAAAATCACGATAACTCAACAACTAATGACGCTATCTTCATAAAATTTGTGTTGCAGGGTACTGGTTATGAAAAAACGTTGGCGATTACGTACGGTGAGGATTGTACAACGGGTTCGGAACTTAGAACTTTTTGATCGAAGTTAGGCCAAACGAGCATAATTCTGAAACCAAGGAAGATAGAACCTCCAAATTTAGTATCAGAGTGTTGCTTTCGATTCCCTTAGTTTCCTTGAAATTTGAGCCCAATTGGAGTAGTGGGTGGGGACCAGCCACTCAGTTCCGAGGACCTTAAAGCATATTTTCGAAATTGGTAAAGATAGTAACTTGAAACAAATGTAGAAGCTGCAAATTTGGCACATAGGTGTTCGCTACTATTTCCTACATGTCCATCTAATTTTGGATCAATTGGAGTGGTGATTCAGTACCTCTCTTAGACCCCCCCAATGTGTAAAAGCTTATCGAAATTAATAAAACTAGTAACTTAAAATTAAGATAGAACGTTCCAATTGTATACAAGGGTTAACTAGTATTGAAAGTATGACGGGACTGCATATGGGCGAAATCGTACCATGGTTTCGGGTTCTGGAACCCTTGACAAGTTCAAGGACTAAAAAACATATATCTTAAAAACACCATAACTCAAAAAATAATGCCGGTATTTTGATGAAATTTAAACTCTAGGTTACTAGTAATGAAAGTACCATGGGAATTGGTTCTGGTCGAGTTTAATTTCAAAGCCAAAGAATATATTTCCTATGTCCTATGTGTCTCCGAAATCTAGACTTAAATGTAGTGGTTCAGCTATGTTCAAAGGTACTTGCTGCATTTATGTAAAATTTATTTGAATAATATATTTATTTGAAATACATTTATTGCATATTTTGCGTTTATAAGCTTTTCTATTAGGTATATAAACTAAACATTTAAAATAATTGCAATTTTTAAAAACTTGGATTATTAAATATATTATGCTTTAATTATCTTTTTATCACAAAATTTAATAAGTAGAATTTTTTCATTTAGTAATTGATTTGGAATAAATATATTTTCATTTATTTCAAGTTTGTTTGTTTTTTAATATTTTTAAATAGATAAATTAGTAAGAATTTGTAATATTTTTTAATAGATAGTGTAATTAGAAAATGTTTTTAGTATTATAAAGTTAATTTGTAGCTATGTCTTACGATCAAATTAATAACAGCTCTTATGGTGTTAAAACGACTTATGGATATGTCCTTAAATTTGAACCAAATAGGTGTAGGGTATTTCTAAGTCGGTTTCACCGACTGACTGTTTCTTTACTTGTTTTTTTTTGTAAATAAAATAAGAAAATATTAAATTATTTTAATTTTTTTGTATTGTATTTCTTTAAGAATAGGATAAACATTAATTATGAAGCTTGTTTACAGACACTTTCAGAACATTTTTATACGCAAGAAGTCTTTGAAAATATTAATTGAATTTTTTCAATTTCTAAAAAAAGTGACGTTGATTGTTATTTGCCTGCACTCTTCATTTGTTTTATTTACGAAAAAGAAAAGTAAGAAAAACTATTTGAAATAGGTAGATATGGAAAAATTTAGTTAATTCACTTATAATAATAATATTATTTCTTATTATATTATTAGAACTATTATGAGTACTAATTTTAATATACATATTTTATAATAAGCTCTACAATGCTGTCTCTTATTTAATTACTTTGGGTTTTTACTTTTGAAAATAGTTTTAATAAATTATAATACTTTTATAGATATCTTGAAATTGAATACGCGAGCGACTAAAATAGTGGCATTTGTCAAAAATAACAAAATTTTAGATGATACAAAAGTTTCTGATAATTTCAACAATAATGAACGGATTTTAGAAAATAATATTATAATTAATAAGCCACAGCCAAAATACCAATTTTTAATTGAAGAGGATTTTGACGATATTTATAAGGATCCTGATTACCAAAATTCATCATCTTCAGAGATTATTACTAACCCTGCATCAATAAATCTGCAATCAATTTCAAAAACTAATTTTAAAAATATAGTATTATACAGCGGCTCTTGTGCTGGCCAAAACAAAAATGCAGTTGTTTCAATAATGTTCTCACAGTACCTCCAATAGAATCATAATATCGAATTTATTGACCATAAGTTTCTTGTGCCCGGTCATACGCACATGGAGTGCGACGTAGATCACTCAATCATTGAGAGAAAAAAGAAGAAAACTTGCCTAACTATACATTATCCGCGTGACTGGATACAATTTATTAAAACTCTTGGTTCAAAAAGGTTTTCCAAGTTGAGGAAATGACGCAGGAAAGGTTTTGTAATTTTTCTTCATTATTAAAAGAAAAATTTATGTGGCGCAAAGTGGACGAAAATGGAAATAAATTTAATTGGAATTCAGTTAAGTGGTTGAGATATAGTAAAACTTATGGCGAAATACTATATAAAAATTCACTAAATGAAAACGCGACTTTTGAAGTACTTAATATTAAAAAGCGTAATACTCCGAATGTAACAATAGCTAGTTTAAAGAAGTGCTATGATACGTTATTACCTATATCGAAACAGAAGAAAAATGATCTCATGTATTTAAATAATTTGATTGATCCTCTTTATCGTGATTTCTACAAAAATTTACCAGTTGAAGGAATTCCTGATATACATCCCGATCTTGTGGATTCATCCGATGAAGAATAATAAAATGTATTGTTTTATTTTTATTACTGTTAATTTATATTAATAGTTAATTTCCAATCTGAATATGGAGTTTTTAAGTTTACATTTTCGCTGAAGTATTAATTTATTTTATGTTACGTTTTGTTTAATTTATGTTATGTTTTGTAATTAAATTTAAGTTATTAATGGTAAAATATGAAAATTGAATTTTAAAAGTACAAAATATACAATAATATCTTATTTACAGTTTTATGCAATTTTACACTTTAAAAACAAACTTATGTCGACGTAAGATGCTTTAGTGAAAGAAATATTTATACAAAAAATTTTATTAAAGCATCTTATGTCGACATATGACACCTACAAATTATAATATCATAATAAGTCACAATATCTTATGTTACATTTTGCATATTAGTGGCTAAATTATTTGAGATATTTTCTTTTAATTTATGTCATTTAATGCATTTCTAAAATATCAATCGATATTTTACTCTAAAATTTCTTACATTTCAAAAATAAATTTTTCATATCATTTTTTCATTTAAAACGCTTCTACTGCAAAACTTGCAATTTTGACTTAAGATGTTATGCCTTGTATGTAGAGAATTATTAATATTATTATATTATTATTATTATTATTTTTATTATTATTATTTTAATTATTATTATAATTATTATTATTATTGTTATTATTATTATTATTATCATTATTATTATTATTATTATTAATATTATTATTATATTATTATTATTTTTATTATTTTTATTATTATTATTATATTTATTATTACTATTTTTATTATTATTATAATGGTTATTATTTTTATTATTATTATTTTTATTATTATTCTTTTTATTATTATTATATTATTATTATTACTATTTTTATTATTTTAATTATTATTATATTATTATTATTTGTTATTATTATTTCCCCAGGCGGGTAGGGGCATAGAAATACCCGCAGTAAGGTATGCTTGTGGTAAGAGTCCACTAAAATACCAACAGGGCTGGATTAAGGTGTTACACGGACCGTGCCGATAATCGACCAGGCTGGGGGCCCTGTATAAAAACTAGCTCAGTCGCAAGCGCTGTCCTCAGATATCTGGCGAGCTCTGAGTGTAAAATCCTTACCCCCGCATGGGAGCTCTGTGTGGGCGGACTTCTTTTCTCGCCATACTCGTGGGAACTAGAATGATGAACTTAACAAAAAAATGGAAAAGATTGAAGAGGAAGTAGATGGAAGAAGACGGAATGAAGTAGGCAGTAGAAGGCGTTCGGCGTTACTTCGCTCACCACCAACTGCGGCTCGCTCAAATTCCTCCCCGCCGACGGGGATAAGGGAAATTGAGCACGAAAACAGCTTGGTGTTGGATGTCGAGGAGTACCTCCAAAAGAGCAATGGTGTGCTGGCCAAAATGAGAGCTGCTACTCTGAGGCAGACTAACGTCAGCGTAGAAATCAAAAATGGACTGGTGGTGCTCCAACATGCTTTGGACTCTATTAAAAGCATCTGGGGTCGAAAAGTCTGTTCCAAACATGCGACCCAAACGGAGATGATAGTAAAAATGAGAAGTCGCAGTGTGCGACAGAGGAGATAAATAGGCCTGAGAAAAATAAGGTTTCTGCCCCAGCAATTAATAACCAGTGGAGCCCCGAAAAGGGGAGCTACCAGTCCAGCGGAGAAGGAAGGCATTCCAAAACGTAAGACGGAGAAGGAAGTGACCCTTTCACTCAACTCCGAGGCGCGGCAGTGGACGATGGTGAATAGGTCTAAGAAGAGAAACAAACGGGGAGTCAAAAAGGGAAATGTAGAAGAGTGTAATATTAAAGCACCGGAAGCTTCCCAAGTGAAAAAGGGTATGAACGTTCAAAAAGTGGTACAAACGGACCAAGTGGTACAAGTGGCCAAACGGACCGGACCACTTCTTGGTTCTTGGACGAGCTGGGTACAGCGGCCATCTGGATACCTGATCCAGCGAAAATTTCGGTACAAGAGCATGGGCGCGGGCGAGGGTTTGTCTGGGTGAAACACAAAGATATCACTTTCATACGTGTTTATCTGACACCCAACGAACCCATAGCGGAATTCCGAGCGAAGTTGGCGGACCTTGAGGATTTGGTTTTGGACACGACGGGTCGCGTGGTGATTGGTGGCGATTTCAATGCTAAGGCATTGGAGTGGGGAATGCCTTACCCTGATTCGAGGGGAAGTCAGGTGCTAGGGTTTGCATCCAGAACGTTGTGAATAGGTCTAAGAAGAGAAACAAACGGGGAGTCAAAAAGGGAAATGTAGAAGAGTGTAATATTAAAGCACCGGAAGCTTCCCAAGTGAAAAAGGGTATGAACGTTCAAAAAGTGGTACAAACGGACCAAGTGGTACAAGTGGCCAAACGGACCGGACCACTTCTTGGTTCTTGGACGAGCTGGGTACAGCGGCCATCTGGATACCTGATCCAGCGAAAATTTCGGTACAAGAGCATGGGCGCGGGCGAGGGTTTGTCTGGGTGAAACACAAAGATATCACTTTCATACGTGTTTATCTGACACCCAACGAACCCATAGCGGAATTCCGAGCGAAGTTGGCGGACCTTGAGGATTTGGTTTTGGACACGACGGGTCGCGTGGTGATTGGTGGCGATTTCAATGCTAAGGCATTGGAGTGGGGAATGCCTTACCCTGATTCGAGGGGAAGTCAGGTGCTAGGGTTTGCATCCAGAACGGGTTTAATCATTCTAAATGTTGGCTCTGCATCTACTTTTCGTCGACCGGGGTATTCGTAAACCATTCCCGACATATCCTTTGCCTGCGAGCGCTTGGCGGCATTGATTGAAGGCTGGCATGTGATAGAGCACTACACGGGCAGTGACCATCAATACATTGTGTTCGTGGTCTGTGAAAGGAGACAGTTACTAGGTCATGAGGAGAATTGACGAGGCGGTATTTGCAGCGGTCATCCGGGAGTGTGTCCAAATGCAGGTCGGGAGGCAGCCTGCAAACCCTCGCCAGACAGGGCCGATGGTTGACGCCACTCTGCGTTTAATCACCCTATCGTGCGACCGCTCAATGCCGCGGAAGCAAATTCCCCGTGGAAAACAGCCAATGTACTGGTGGACAGCCGAAATAGCTGACATACGGAGAGATTGCCTCCGACTGAGGAGAAAAGCTCAAGGAGCTAGAACGGAGGAGGAGGTTAGGCTATGGTCCTCTGATCACAAGGAGAAGAAGCGGCAATTGCGACGTGCCTTCAATCACAGTAAGGCGAGATGCTGGGAAGCACTGAGAGATGATATTAACTCGGATCCATGGATAACCCATATTCTATTGTATTGTATATACCCATATTATATTGTATTGTAACCCAGAAAATTGGGGTCCTTAAAAACCCTGCCCCCATGGATATGCGGACCACAACGCACCTAGTTAATGCACTTTTTCCAGTTCATCCCCAGCGAGCTGCGCGAGTGTACAACCAGAGTGGAGCTTCTCCTTTCACGATGGAGGAGCTGGAACAAGCCATCCAACCCCTCAAGGTCAAGAAGGCCCCAGGTCCAGACGGCATGCAAGGGGAGGTACTAAAGTTGGTGTTTCGGTATAATCCTAACCTTTTGCTGAGTATGTACAACGCCTGTCTTTCAGCGGGTATTTTGCCCAAATGCTGGAAGACAGCTAGGCTTGTACTTATCAGCAAGGGGAAAGGACATCCGGAGCATCCTTCTTCGTACCGCCCGCTCTGTATGCTGGACACGGCAGGAAAGGTTCTTGAGAAGTTACTCAAGCCAAGACTGTTGTCTGCCATCGAGGCAGCTGGGGGTTTGCCTCCGCATCAGTATGGTTTCAGAACTGGTCGTTCCACAGCAGATGCCATTGCGGAAGTCACATCTGCGATGAGCAGAGCCGAGGACCACAACCATTTTTCACGTCGTATAGTCCTCCTCGTGACTTTAGACGTGAAAAATGCGTTTAACTCGGCCAGATGGAACGACATACTCCAAGCTCTATAGCAGGAATTCCGCGTTCCGGAATATCTGCTAGGAATGGTCTGCGACTATCTTGATGATCGTACAGTACTCTTCGACACGGCTGAATGGCAAGGGAGGAACGCCATAACTCGGGGTGCGGCGCAAGGTTCGATCCTCGGCCCCGACGTCTGGAATGCCGCATACAACAGTCTGTTAAGGTTGGACCTGCCGAGTTAGTCGATGCTGGTCGGATATGCTGACGACGTTGCTATTTTTTGAGAGAGGTGGAGAGAAAACGGGCGGTGAAATATCTCGGCATCATGATTGACAGCAGGCTCAACTTCTTTGAGCAGATCAAGAAGACTGCTGACAGGGCCGCAAATGGTGTTATGGCGCTGGCTCGATTGATGGCTAATATAGGTGGGCCAAGGTCCAGCCGGAGACGCCTTCTAATGTCTGCGGTCCAGTCAGTCCTGCTGTATGGTGCCGAAATATGGGCTCATGCTCTCGCGAAGGAGTCCTACCGCATAAGGCTGGGTCGGGTTCAAAGTTTGGCTGCGTTGCGAGTCGCAACCGCTTACAGGACTGTCTCGTAGCCAGCTGTTCTGGTCATCGCTGGCGTCATCCCAATCGCACTACTTGCTAGGGAGCGTCAAGCGATACACCGGAGAAGAGCAAAAGGGAACCCAGAGACAGTGAAGGCGGAAGAGCGGACTCGCACGCTTCGGTGTTGGCAGGAGGACTGGGAACTGGAGGAGCGAGGGTTCTGGACTAGGCGGCTTATTGGAGAGGTTGCTCCATGGGGAGGTAGATTACTACTTCACTCAGCTGCTGAGCGGCCATGGAAACTTTCGGGCCTATCTGCACAAGATGGGGAAATTAGGTTCAGCGGAGTGCATATATTGCAAAATGCACGATATTGCTGAGCACACTTTCTTCATCTGTCAGAGATGGGCTCGAGAGCGGATGCTGCGAAATAAGTAGTACCGCGATTCTCACAGGACACAGTGGTGGGCCACATCCTACAGGATAAGGGAGCTTGGGACGGTTTGTCACATTTTGCACAGAAAATACTGCGCGCAAAGAAGTTGGACCTACACATCACAGAGGTCCAACCTACAGACTTCGGCTAGGCAGCAGCCTCTTAGGCGAAGGCTTTGGACCTAGCCCGAAGTAATGTGATAAACGGTTCCAGGCTAGTGTCCGTGGAGAGCGGGAGGTTTTTTTAGTCGGTATGCCTGAGATGGGAGATTCTGACACTGTATGGCGTACGTGCGCCCTTCGTAAAAAAAAGGATTTTCCCTCCTAAAAAAAAAAAAAAAAAAAAAACAAAAAAAATTATTTTTATTATTATATTTATTATTATTATTATTGTAATTATTATTACTATAAAATATATATTATTACTATTAAATATATTATTATTTTTAATGTTGCCTTTATTATTATTATTTTTATTATTATTATTATTATTTATATTATTATTATTATTATTATTATTATTATAGTATTATAATTATTATTATTATTTTTATAATAATCATTATTGTTTTTATAGTTATTATTATTATTATTATTATTAGTATTATAATTATATTATTATTATTATTTTTATTATTATAATTATTTTTATAGTTATTATTATTAATTATTATTATTATTATATTGTTATTACTATATTATTATTATTGTTTTTATTATTTTTATTTTTATTATTATTTTTATTATTATTATTGTTAGTATTATAATTATTACTATTATTATATTATTATTATTATTATTTATATTATTATTATTATTTTATATGATTATTTAGACTGTTGTCTGCCATCGAGGCAGCTGGGGGTTTGTCTCCGCATCAGTACGGTTTCAGAACTGGTCGTTCCACAGCAGATGACATTTCGGAAGTCACATCTGCGATGAGCAGAGCAGAGGACCACAATATTTTTCACGTCGTATAGTCCTCCTCGTGATTTTAGACGTGAAAAATGCGTTTAACTTGGCCAGATGGAATGACATGCTCCAAGCTCTAGAGCAGGAATTCCGCGTTCCGGAATATCAGCTAGGAATGATCAGCGACTATCCTAATGATCGTACTGTACTCTTCGACACGGCTGAAGGACAAGGAAGTATCGCCGTAACTGGGGGTGCGGCGCAAGATTCGTTCCTCAGCCCCCACCTCTGGAATGACGCATACGTCCAGTGCATCCCCAGCGAGCTGCGCGAGTGTACAACCAGGGTGGAGTTTCTCCTTTCACGATGGAGGAGCTGGAGCGAGCCATCCAATCCCTCAAGGACTACAACCATTTTTCAAGTCGTATAGTCCTCCTCGTGACTTTAGACGTGAAAAATGCGTTTAACTTGGCCAGATGGAATGACATGCTCCAAGCTCTATAGCAGGAATTCCGCGTTCCGGAATATCTGCTAGGAATTGTCTGCGACTATCTTGATGATCGTACAGTACTCTTCGACACGGCTGAATGGCAAGGGAGTAAAGCCATAACTCGGTGTGCGGCGCAAGGTTCGATCCTCGGCCCCGACGTCTGGAATGCCGCATACGACAGTCTGTTAAGGTTGGACCTGCCGAGTGAGTCGATGCTGGTCGGATATGCTGACGACGTTGCAATATTTTGAGAGAGGTGGAGAGAAAACGGGCGGTGAAATATCTCGGCATCATGATTGACAGCAGGCTCAACTTCTTTGAGCAGATCAAGAAGACTGCTGACAGGGCTGCAAATGGTGTTATGGCGCTGGCTCGATTGATGGCATATATAGGTGGGCCAAGGTCCAGCCGGAGACGCATTCTAATGTCTGCGGTCCAGTCAGTCCTGCTGTATGGTGCCGAAATATGGGCTCATGCTCTCGCGAAGGAGTCCTACCGCATAAGGCTGGGTCGGGTCCAAAGTTTGGCTGCGTTGCGAGTCGCAACCGCTTACAGGACTGTCTCGGAGCCACCTGTTCTGGTCATCGCTGGCGTCATTCCAATCGCACTACTTGCTAGGGAGCGTCAAGCGATATACCGGAGAAGAGCAAAAGGGAACCCAGAGACAGTGAAGGCGGAAGAGCGGACTCGCACGCTTCGATGTTGGCAGGAGGACTGGGAACTGGAGGAGCGAGGGTTCTGGACTAGGCGGCTTATTGGAGAGGTTGCTCCATGGGTGGAGCGGCGGCATGGGGAGGTAGATTACTACTTCACTCAGCTGCTGAGCGGCCATGGAAACTTTCGGGCCTATCTGCACAAGATGGGGAAATTAGGTTCAGCGGAGTGCATATATTGCAAAATGCACGATATTGCTGAGCACACTTTCTTCATCTGTCAGAGATGGGCTCGAGAGCGGATGCTGCGAAATAAGTAGTACCGCGATTCTCACCGGACACAGTGGTGGGCCACATCCTACTGTATAAGCGAGCTTGGGACGGTTTGTCACATTTTGCACAGAAAATACTACGCACAAAGAAGTTGGACCTACACATCACAGAGGTCCAACCTACAGACTTCGGCTAGGCAGCAGCCTTTTAGGCGAAGGCTTTGGACCTAGCCCGAAGTAATGTGATAAACGGTTCCAGGCTAGTGTCCGTTGAGAGCGGGAGGTTTTTTTAGTCGGTATGCCTGAGATGGGAGATTCTGACACTGTATGGCGTACGTGCGCCCTTCGTCAAAAAAAGGATTTTCCCTCCTAAAAAAAAAAAAAAAAAATAAACAAAATAATTATTTTTATTATTATATTTATTATTATTATTATTGTAATAATTATTACTATAAAATATATATTATT